>WHVA01000149.1:0-224801 GCA_015179125.1 Gautieria morchelliformis | reverse complement strand
GGATTTGACTTCCGCCGTATCTGTCGTCTGGATCTCTACCTTAATGACTAGTGACTTGGGGCCAGGGGTGGCAGCAACGACATAGCGCTTCGGAAGGCGTCTCTCCCAAGGGCGGATGCGGATAGACGGGGTGTCGGATTTGGCTTTTGTGTGACTTTATCCGGTGGGTCTGTATGAAGTGAGGGGAGTCGGGGCTTTTCATTCTCTACTTCAAGACAGGCAAACCGGTTATGTACAGGCAGCAGGGGCACACATCTCACCCGCTGCGCGTCACAAAATCCGACGCATCTTCCGCTTCCGATGCGCCATGTTCCGCATTTTCGGAAACTCCTTCCGCAGTAGGCACTCCGCTTATGTCCGCAAGTGCGAGGAACTCTGGAAGGAGCTCGAGTTTCTCCTCTGTGGTCATAAGCCGGATGTCAAATGCTTGGGGGCACTCGCGGGCATAGTGG
This sequence comes from Gautieria morchelliformis, assembly GCA_015179125.1. Taxonomy (NCBI): domain Eukaryota; kingdom Fungi; phylum Basidiomycota; class Agaricomycetes; order Gomphales; family Gomphaceae; genus Gautieria; species Gautieria morchelliformis. The sequence goes on along the minus strand of WHVA01000149.1, from coordinate 224,349 downwards.
CCTGGTTGTTGACATCGGAAGCAGGTGATAGTTCCGCGGCCTTTTCCGCGCATGCGGTCAACATCCATCGGGGCAGGGCCACTCTTCGAGGGAGGAGGGCTATGGTTCCTAATAGGAGCGGGCGGAGAAAGCGTCGGAAATACTTTCCGCATGGGAATGAATGCGCTTCCGGATTTTGGCACAGGTGGAGTAGGACGAGTGGAACTGTGCGTCATATTCCGGCTCGTCTCCACGAAGGCCTCATTTGCTTCCCTGTTCCGGGACACCCTCTGTGCAGCTTGGTACCACCCTTCCGGGTCATCAAAGTCCGGAGCTCCATCCCCAAGCAGCGCAACTTGGTTCTGGAGTGTCGGATCGAGTCCTCGTCGGAATTTGATGACGATCATCTTGTCGTCATCATACTCCGCAAGGTCGATGAGCTCCTGGAAGCGATCGATATAGTCATCGACCGGATCCTTGGCCTGGTACCAGCTGGTCCCCTCGAGCTTCGTAAGGGCTGTGAGCTGCTCATTTTTTGGGCAGAACTGGTCGGAAAATGTTTTCTCGAAGGCGTCCCAGTCTCGGAAGTAGTTCCCCTTGCCCTTTGCTTCATGTCGGATCACCTTGTTTGCAAAACGGGATGCGCGGTCCGACTTGAAAAAGGACAATGCCCAGTGAATCCGAGCCTGGTCGTTCGGAAAGAGGTCTCCGACAATTGCGAAGTAGATGCTGCATGTGTTGAAGAATGCGCGTCCCTTCTCCCGATCTCCGTCAAAGTCCGCCGGAGTTGCGGGTTTGACCCTTGCTAACTTCGCGGACTTTCTCTCCTCCGCTAGTTCCGCTTTTCCGAAATCCGGATCATCCAACATTTCATTTCCACCACCTTGTGGAATATCTAACTTAGCCAAAATCGCTTGTAAGGCTGTTTCAATCGCGTCGGTCTTCATCCGGTTCCGCGTCAATTCCTCCTCCATATTCCGAAGACGATCGTCCGGATCCATGTCGGAAGGAGAAATGTGGGACGGGATTTCCGGGGTTGGGAGCTCGACGTAAGAAGAAGGGCTGTCGTACGCTGTGTGTGCGGAAGAGGTTGCGATCTCCGAGTCGCTGTCTCCGATTCCGAACGCACCTATGGCGGCTGCGACACGCAGTACGACCGCCGGTCCTCTATGGGAGAGACTTTTCTGCTGTAAGGGCAACCCTGGCTAGTTGTGGAGATCACACTACCACACAACTGACAAGGGGAAATCCAAAGTCTGTATAAATGAACAGAGCATACAAGAGAGGGGATTCTCACCTGACAAGGGGAAATCCAAAGAGAAAAGTCTAAGGACCCCCAATGTCAGCGAGCCCGTATTATACTACGCTGCGCAGCCAGGGACAACACTTGGCACCCGCCATCAACCCTGCACCTCCCTGACCCTTGATCGACCCTTGATGTCACCTATTACGCGAGTCGCTTGATTTCCGACACTGTTCCGAGGGTGGAACTCGGAAATTGGAGTGGAACTGGGAAGGCGAACAGAACTGGTGGAAGTTCTCCCAGAAGCGGAATCATTTCCGAGAGCGGAGGCGGAGATGGAATCGGAATCGGAAGCGGAGTCGGAAATGGAGTCGGAACTGGAAATGGAAAACAGGGTGTCCCCTGACATTACCCCATCGCTCGTCCAGATGTATATGCTTGGATCGGATGTTAGGCGTCTGAATTCCATCCCTTCTAGTGCCGCTCCAAGCCTCTCGTACCATAATCTTCCGCTTTGTTTCAGCCCATACAGCCCTCTCCTCAATTTGCATACCCAATCTGGTCCTCCCTGATGATATCCCTCTGGTTGAGTCATGTATATCTTTGCATTATCATCCAGAACTCCGTTTAAGTAGGCGTTCGATATGTCAACGGACTCTATGTGCACTCCTTGAAGCGCTCCCTGAGCTAGTATTGTGCGCAGGGCTGCCCAACGTGCAGTAGGAGCAAACACTTCATCGTAGTCGATCCCGGTCGTTGAGTGTATCCCTTTGCTACCACGCGGCTCTTATACTTGTCTAGGGATCCGTCCGAGTGAAGTTTGATTCGGAAGACCCATCGGGAGCCAATGGCTTTTTCACCAGGTGGGAGTTTTACTAGCTCCCACGTCCCATTGTCCAAGAGGGCTTGGATCTCTGCATCTGTAGAACCTTTCCATAGTGGTGCGTCTGGCCGTCGCATTGCTTCTGCGAATGTTTTGGGACACGGTCATCCTTTATTGTCGCGTTCAGTACTAATTCAATAGTATCTGGCTCACTGTAGATGAACTCCAGAGCCTGGACAATTGAGGTGTTAGCCGTTGCACCCCCTTCAGGGTCTGGACCATCACGATCGGCTGGGGGTCGTGGTTGGAGGAATGGATCATGGAGGGGCCGGTAATCGATGCGGGCAGTATTCCTGCCAGAGCGGTGGGGCTGGGGGGGTGGTGGAGGTGGAAGTGGGTCAGGGTCGGCTGGTGGGTCAGGCTCAGGAAGGGCGGGGGCGTCGGGTTCAGGATCCGGTTCAGGAAGGGGTGGGTGCTCGAGGTTGACCGGGAATCCAAGGTCCTGGACCGGTTGCTCATCCAGTGGAGCTGCAATGTGGTTGGGGTTTGGGACCAAGGTAGGTATGGGTGGATCGGCAGTGTTGTCTGCGGTAGAAAGACCTGGGAATTCATGTTCGTTGAAAATGATGTCTCTTGATATGACAATGCGTCTGGTGGTAGGGTCCATGCAGCGCCAGCCTTTATAACCATCTTCAAAGCCAAGGTATATGCATTTGCGGGATCTGGGCTGTAGTCCCTTTCTTTCATCCTTCTGAATGTGAATGTGGGCAGTGCAACCAAACGTGCATAGCATGCTGAGGTTTGGTTTGTGGCCAAACCAGGCCTCGTATGGCGTTTTGTCTGTGAGTGCGGAAGTTGGAGTGGCATTGATGATTCGAACTAGTAGCGTCAGTGCTTCGCCCCACATCGATGCTGGTAGGTGGGCTTGCTGCAACATTGCGACCGTTCCTTCAATGAGGGTCCGGTTTGTCCGCTCTGATATGCCATTTTGTTGAGGCGAGCCTTTCGTAGTGTGCTCATGTACTATGCCTCGACGCTGGAAGTGCTGGTCCCACTTGTGGCCGATGTACTCCCCCCCTTTGTCGTCTCTGAATCGTTTCACTCTTAAATTTGTCTGGTTCTCTACCAGTGCCTCATAGGCTCAGTAGGCTTCAAATGCTTCATCCTTCGTTTTTAGAAGGTAAACGCATCTGTACCTTGTGCAATCATCTGTGAATGTGATCCAGTATCGGTATCCAGACAGTGTACGGACTGGGAGAGGGCCATGTACATCTGAAACGACGAGGTCGAGCGGGTTCAGTGCACGGTTCTCACTCTTCTTGGGAAAAGGACTACAGTGTTGTTTCGCAGCGATGCATGGTTCACATATTGTGGGGATGGTCGCACTAGAGCTTACGCGTATGCTGTTGACCATGCCATGCTTCAGGAGCCGTTCAAGGCGTTCGTGACCAATATGTGCTAGTCACTTGTGTAAGAGTGGCCGATCCACGATAGGTGAGGAAGTGGTGAGTGCGGATTCTGGATTCGGAATGGTGTCTCCAATTAGAAATCCTGTCCCATTTCGTACGGCTGCATAGAAAAATAGTCTCCCATCCCGCGTGAATGAGATACGATCCTTCACAATATTGACTGAGAAGTCGTGATGGGTGGTGAGATGAAGTACGGCAAGTAGGTTATTTTGGAGATCCGGTACGTGCAGAACTCTCGAGAACATAATATTCCGCAATGCTTGCCCATCAACCTTTGGGGTAAACAAGACTTGCCCCCTTCCAGCTGAGTACACAATATCATTCGTTGCTAGACCGATGGGTACACGGTAATGTTCATAATTGCGCAGCCAGTGGCGATGCGGGGTCATGTGGCTGGTGGCTCCCATGTCGGTGTTCCAGCATAAATCAGCATTGTTGCTGGGCGACAGTGGGAACGATGACCGCAGACTCGCGTTTCCGGCAAATTCTCGTACGATATCACCCCATGCATCCTCAGTCACTTGGTTCGCTCCCCTTTCCCTTTTTCTTTCCTCAACCTTCCGCATGGGCTTGAGCTCTGGATGAGCGGCCCAGCATCGGTCTGATGTGTGGCCTCGCTTCTTGCATACGGTGCATGTTTCGACAATAGTTTTCCTTCCTCTGGACGTGGAAAACGCTCCTGACGGCGTTGCATTCGTCCGACGCCTCAGGTCTTCGTTCCGAAAGGCTGTGGACACGGTGGTACGGTCGAGCGTGCCAATCAGCAGTAGGGACGAGGTAAAGGCGCCATACTCTGTTTGGTCAAGTCCTGCGATGGTTGCGTGTATTCCAATTTCATCAATGACGTTTTGGGCGGTGAGTGTGCTGGGAGCTAACTCTATGAGATCGTTCGTGGCTGAGTTTGTGCGAGCGACATAGTCTGTGAGGGACTCGCTATCTTCCTTTCGTATGCTCAGTAGCTTTTGTATTGCGTGGAATCGAGTGGTTGCGGCTTGTGATCGGTGAGCCATTCGTAGCCTCTTCCACATCTCAGTGGGATCATCCATCCTTCCCTCGACGTGGATGTATTGCGTGTGAGAAAGTGACCTCAACAGGGTGCCGGCCGCTTCTTCCCTTTTCAGCAACCATCCTTCTGTCTCTCTCGCATCGGTAGGTCTTATTGAATCTCCAGTGACAATCCGCCATGCGTTGATTGTCATCAGTTTGCCTTGCATTGCGATGCTCCACGTGTTGTAATTCGTGCTCGTGAGCTTTACGCTTCTCATGCGGCCTTCGATCTCTGAGTCTGACATGATGGGTGGATTTTATATGTTCTCTTCCTTCGACTAGTGCGCGGGGCCCATAACCTGTCAACGCAGAGCCTGAGTTCGAAGTAGGAACGGATGAGATTCCCCTACTTCGAACTCAGACTAATTAGCTAATCGACTGCGGCACGTGACTCGACGCGCAACACATAGCCTGGTACAGCCTAGTTGTCATGACTGACCATGATCCCCATTGTTTGGTGAAGCCAAACAGGCTGCACAGTTGCTATGGCTGCATATAGCAACTGTTTGGGACTCAGCTGGAAATACTGAGAGAGCCATCCTGCCGGACTTGTGGGTGCTTGGGTGACCATAAGTCCGAAAATGCGGCCACCGCCGAGGTGCCTGGCGGAGTTTGAAAGAGAGCGCCCAGAACAGAGTTGTGGGTGCTAGAGGATCCACAACTCTGTAATGGCAGAAAAAAGGTAGTTTGAGCCATGGAGACTTTGGAAAAATAAGGAAAAATATAGGAAAATTAGAGGAATGTTTGAAAAGCCTTTTCCCAGTTATATCAACAGCACACAGATACTGTTAATTCTTCAAATGGGTTTTTAACATATTGTCAAGACAAAAAAGGAAAAGACTAGGGCTGGTTGAGCAGCCTTCCTTGGCTGGTTGAACAGCGATTCCCCTACAGAGACGCTGCCACGTACGTAGTGTCCTACTTATGAGAGGACAAACCCGTCTATATTCATCAACCTTAAGGCCATTCAATGTGCCATAGGTCGGGTCTGCGTGAGTGACTCACGGTGGGGCATCCACTGTGGATAGTGAATCCATTGAAACCTAGTGGGTTTACCCACGGGGTTTCTGTTTTCAGTGGGTGCCTCATTGAAACAGCCCCCATTGAAAGAAACCAATGAAATTTGGGCTTACCAGGTTTCCTAGAAAAAACAAATGAAATTATTTAAGTGGTTGGATCAGTAGAATTTTCAGTGGCTTTGTCACTTAGTTTCCGTGCCATAGGAACTACATATTCAACGTAATTATCATGAGAATTTCAGTGCTTGAAGGCCTGGATTCCCGTTGTTTGCACACTTAAAAATTGTCAAGATAGCTCATGGAGCACTCAGTGAAATCCAGTGAATTAATATGTATATTTCGGGGTAAATATACTGGAAGTTTCCATATATGTATCAATGAATTTCCGTGCTTGAAGTGCCGGAATGCTACTGTGGCCCCAAGTGACAACTACTTTTGAGATACAGCACTAATTATAGACTCTGAGTGTGAAAGGACTCCTACTACTAGTCCACCTCCATTCCATCCCTGCCCAGATCATCTTTGAAGTTTGAACACAGTCCGCAGACTCACTTCGATCGATGATGCCCCACCGGTAGTAATACCACGGAAAAACACGGTCAGGGTAGAAACCATTAGTTCCTTCCATATGTATTACATTTTATGTTGTCGTGTCGCATTCAATGCTTGCAGCATTGTTTACGTGTTTTTGTTGTCACGTGACTTACTCAAGTAGGTCCTTGTGTACGTGTAAATCCAACACAAACTGGCTTCACTCTTCACATCACTAGAGAACACGTATATCTGTGTTCCATCTCTGTAAGACTATGCAATCTCTCAATAGACACCATTGTCTGATAATGGATATCAGTACACATCCGACAAATAGAGACTGCTTTTCCCCTTCTGTCCGGGCTTGCCTTCGAGTTCTGTTAACTGTGCTTCCATGCGCGGCCTAACCTGCTTGAACATACAGGCCTCTCGAAATCACTAACTAACCCCCCAGGTGTCCTCGTCTCTGATTGGTGGCTTGACGGTGGCTTTGCGTGCTTCAGGCTTGCGCGACCATGCCCTTCGTCTTCTGCATCAGTCTCTTTTATATCTCCACATTGTGGGATTAGCTTTTTGTGGGTGGGATATGGTTCCGCTTCTAATCACACTTCTAACCTGCCCCGGCAGCATTGGCCCCGTCTCGCGATCCCGATGCCAGTGTGCAAATAGAGTCTGGAGCAGGCTATGTGAATAGGCATGTTCTGGAGATGGTTGCATAGCTGAGCTGGGTTAAGCTGACCTGACGCGGTGCATTACATTAGCATGCCCTCTCGAGTCTTTGAACAAAGCGATGCAGATGTATGTGCAAGAGGGTGGGATGCCGATGATTTTTATTAATCGTGCCCCCGCCCCCCACGCCCTTCTCCTGCTCCAGCGTTGCCTCCGGCGCCGCCTCGTCCCTCTTCAGCGCCCCCTCCGACTCCAAGTACCCGCTCGCCCTCTCCCACGAGAAGCGCGGTGGCGGCAGCGTGTTCCTGCCCTACATGTACGACCCGACCTCGGAACACTCCAGCCCGCCCGACGCGGACACGCCCTCCACAACCCAAGCACTATCGCTCATGACGAGCGTGCCATCGCCCACCTCAACGCCTGCAGCCTCGTGAATGTGCTCGTCGTCGCGTTTGTGATCAGCCTCTTCACCGCGTACCACATCATCACCTTCCACTCCAACGCCCGGAACCTCGCCATCGGCAACAACGTGCAGGTCAACGCAATGGGCCAGGTCGCGGACTTGCCGCACTTCCCTGTCATGCTCAACAAGGACACCCCGGACATGGTCAAGATGCGCATGGGGTGGGACGGGAAGGAGTATGAGCTGGTGTTTTCGGACGAGTTTAACAACAAGGGCCGCTCGTTTTACCCGGGCAACGACCCCTTCTGGGAGGCCGTTGATCTGTGGTACCACGTGACGCAGGACATGGAGTGGTATGACCCTGGTGCCTGTGAGCCTGTATTTCACGTGCCTGTACTCATGTTCCCGCAGGGCAGGTGACGACGACGAACGGGAGCCTCCGCATCCTCATCGAGCAGGCCGACCCCGTGAGCAACCATGGGCTCAGCTACAAGTCCGGCATGCTCCAGAGCTGGAACAAGCTCTGCTTCACAGGTGGGTACATCGAGGGTGTGTATCTGTATCTCTTCCCCCTCCGCGGTTCTCCCCTCGCCTCGCGGTGCTCACGTGCTCACGCTCCTCGCCTGCAGTCTCCGTGTCCTTCCCCGGGTCGAGCAGCAACGCTACATGAGTCCGCTCCTTCTGCCACTCGCACACGTCTGTGCTCAATGACGTGACCGTCAGTGGCCCGGCGCCTGGCTCATGGGCAACCTCGGCCGCCCCGGCTACGGCGTGTCCACAGACGGCATATGGCCCTACTCGTGAGTCGTGCACACCACCCCGTACCCTATATATCGCACCCTCCCAGTGCTGTCCCTCCCCCCCCCCTTCCGTGCCACGCGTCTAGATACACATGCGACACGGGCACATTCCCGAACCAGACGCACAAAGACGGGCTGGGCCCCGTGGCGGCGCTGCACACGGACTGGGGAAGGAGCCAGTATAATTTTGAGCTGAGCTGGTTGCCGGGGCAGCAGCTGTCATGAGTCCTTGCTCCCTGCCCCGTCCCTCCCATGCTGACCTGCCCCCTCGCGCCTCACCTTGCCCTCGCCTCTCTTAGTGCCTGCACCTGCCCCGCCTCCGCACCCTCCCACCCCAGGCCCTCCCCCTCCGTTGGCCGCGGCGTCCCCGAGATCGACGTCTTCGAGGCGCAGAAGAACAAGCTCGGCGATGGCAGGAAGGTCTCGCAGTCTGCGCAGTTCGCGCCCTTTGCGCATGATTATGTGTTCCCCAATGGGACGGGGGCAGCGTTATTTTTTGATGCGGGGGTGACACGGCAGAATACGTATCAGGGGGAGTGCGTTGTGAGTGTTTTCGCCTGAATTTTCTTTTGGCTCGGAGCTCGGGTTGTGAGGGCGGGAGGGTGAGGGTGTGGAGGGATTGCTGATGTGTTTGTTTTGGTAGACAGCAGGCAGTGTTGGCGCTGACGACTGTGCCGGAGCGCGCATATGCAGGCAGGCCAAGTTCATGTCCTTCGGTAAGCCATGTCATGTCATGTCCGTTTGGCCTCCCCATCCGTTGATGACCCTTCCCCTCCCCTCCCTTCCCTCCCCTCCCCTTCGCGCCCCCCACACACACAGGCTTCGAACACCTTGGCGACCCGAGCGATGCAGGGGCCAGGTACATCACGTGGCAGGTCGACGGGAAGCCAAGTTATGCAGCGACGGAGGTTGCGCAGAGGCTGATTTTCGATGGTGCGTTGCGTGGGGTTGTGTTTGTATCCCGTCCTGTGAAGCTGACCTCGTATACTTTATAATCGATTATTCTGAACTTGGGCATGTTGCGTGAGTTGGTTCGACCTTAGCCTTGACGGTGGTGTGGTTTTGGCTCCCAGCGCACTGCCGCCACAATGTATGTGAAGCAGCCTGGTGTGAGTTTCTTGGATTAGACTACAGTATTTCAGTTATTTTTCCCATATGTTTCATTGGTATCCCCCCTTGTATATATTGATTTATTACTTGAAACAATGGGAAAGTTTAACTGGTATCTCATGGCTTTTGAACAAGAATGCAAGGCAATAACCATTGAAAACTCATAGCTTTACAACCTAACACTCACTACAAATTTCATGAATCTTCAGTGATTTGCCTCATATAATTCAGTGACATTCAGTTGCTGCATCTCTGAAATGTGGTGATAGAACCACAGGGTTGTAAGTGACTATCTCATGGGAACCCAGTGGTTGTTGACTTGGAACGTCTGGTTCAATCCATTGGTCTTCAATTGTAGGAACCCTGAATACCCATGAGTCAACCCCTGAAACCAACTCATTGAAACGAAATTTTTTCCACTGAAACTGATTCATTGAATTTTCAACGGGTTCTATTGGTATTTACACTAGCTATAGTGGTTTATATACTGAATCCTCAGTGGGTCCACCCAATAGGATTCATTGGGTTGACTACCCACAGTGCATCATCGATCGAAGTGGCGACTACGTGTGGACTGTGTTCGAAGATGATCTGGGCAGGGATGGAATGGAGGCGGACTAGTAGTAGGAGTCTTTTCACACTTAGAGTCTATACTTAGTGCTGTATCTCAAAAGCAGTTGTCACTTGGGGCCGCAGTAGCATTCTGGCACCTCAAGCATGGAAATTCATTGATACATATATGGAAACTTCAGTATATTTGCCCAGAAATATATATATTAATTCACTGGATTTCACTGAGTGCTCCATGAGCTATCTCGAAAATTTTTAAGTGTGCGAACAACGGCAATCCAGGCCTTCGAGCACTGAAATTCTCATGATAATTACGTTGAATATGTAGTTCCTATGGCACGGAAACTAAGTGACAAAGCCACTGAAAATTCTACTGGTCCAACCACTTGAATAATTTCATTGGTTTGTTTCAATGGGGGCTGTTTCAATGATGTACCCACTGAAAACAGAAACCCCGTGGGTAACCCACTAGGTTTCAATGGATTCGCTATCCACAGTGCTAGCTAGGATCACGACGACTCGGCTTGAGTACCAGGAATGCCTTCAATCACTCTCGGCGAGTTGATCCTCACTGAGCTGGATGTCCGGATCCATAATCTCTCCAGCTACTGATTACTGTAAGTTTGTAGCAATGCGTAGTACTACATACGTGTTTCTCGTCATAACAGCACACGGCCGATTCAAGTCACCAGAGATTTATACTAACGTAAACATTGATACGGAAGGTAGGTAACAACCACGAGCCCCTCTAGATGAAGCTGCAACATTCCCATCTGCCTCAGAATCGCTGTTGAAAGTACGTCACGAGCCTCTCGAGTCAAGCACCAAAGTTATGGTCCAACAAAGCCAAATTACTTGACAAATATGAGGATATTCAGCCCTGTGTTGGTTCTTTTTGTGTGACCCTGCTAGGCCAAGAAATGAGGATCTGGTGGAGCTGGGCCAGTCAGCGGGTTTATCCCATATCATGCCGAAGTGGTCCATAGAATCTGATAATAAAGCATAGGGGCATTTTGTCTCAAAAACATATCTATACATTGGGATTTAAGTAAGCATGTCGGAACCCCAACCTAATTGTTCGACACCCACTTCCGAACTTGGGAAATCATTTTTTGCATTTCTGGACTTCCAGAATTCGGTGCAAGCCGGAGGGTTCCTTGAGACGCGCACTGTACGCGCTTATCCCATTCTTCCAGGTTTAAACTTTTGACGCCTGTAGACATTCGTTGGCAAATAAGAGGATTTGTGAAAGATCTGCTAACCTTTGCTTCATGTATCACAAGTATATGTTGAGATCTTGTGTCGTACAGATCTTTTTTCAAATCAAGACGTGATGAACATATATGTTGCCTAGAGTGCGCGCGCTTTACCCATGAGCCGTATGTTGAGCATAGATAATGGGTTTTACTTGCCAGTAGACACTTCAACCGGCCTGTATTGTGCCCTTATGGAAACAATCATACGATCCCTCTCATCAACTCTTCGTTCATACTGCCAGATTGTAAGAAGTTCGTTGATGAACCGGACCACCGGGAGCAATATGTTGGTTAAACAGAGACATCCCTGAAAGCGTCGACATGTCATTTGACAAATGCACGAGAACACACCGATTAAAAAAACATACAATACGTCTCCTTCAACTACGAGCTATCGCACGGTTGAAAGCAGCTGCTGTTGTCCGAACCTGGCTTGCAGACAAATACTGGAAGATAAGCGGGTCCCCATTGAATTCTAGATTTGTAGTTGAACTCTGTGAGGACGACTTGATTGTTGTGGTGACAGGTATCGGCAAATCCTTACTAGGATTTGCCGATACCTGTCACCACCACACTAGTAGCCAAGAAATCTTCTGCTGACATGATAAGCTACGGCCCAATCGTTTGTCAGACATGATTCAAGGGAAAGGGCAACTCAGACAACGTTACAATTAAATTATAGACGGGTGTTTATCATCTATCCCAGAAGTCAACGTTGTGGCGCATTATGATTGGTTATTGATAGCGGCTCAAGACTGGGATTTAGCTGTAGGTACCGGGCAAACCCGCGGCGGTAGGGAGGGCGCCTACGAGGCCGAGCCTTCAGGGCTCGGCTCGGGCGAGGCCCGGAAGCCCGGCGCACCAACGGCTTGGGCTTTTGGGGGCTCGGCCCGGCCCAGGCTGGGCCGGGCCATGCCCATCACTAGTGTCCATAGCTCACCCACAGTCACATTTTGTAGCTAAGTAAGAATTATACGTAGTATTATTCGTAGTACTGGTCCTCTCTGCAAAACATATACTTAGCCTCTGCAACTCGGCCGGTTACCCTAGCTAAGATGGTATGACTAACCGGGCACTACAGGTGCCTTGAACAGGCGGGTATGATCAACCTAATCGTCTCGGGGGAAAACTGGGGTCCAAAGAAGACCAGAATGATGCCTCGAGTTTATTCTTTATCTCATCACCTGTCGGATCACCTGCTGATTAACGCTGTGTAGCGTGTGAGGTACGCATCTAAATTGGGTCCCAGTGTTGAGCCACTTATCAATAACCAATCACAATGTGCCACCACGTTGACTTCTAGCAGATAGATGATAACCACCCGTCTATAAATTGTCACGTTGTCTCCGCTGCCCTTTCCCTTGAGTCATGTCTGACAAACGATTTGGCCGTAGCACCCAGCCTCATCAAAATCAACCGTCCGGCTCAGGCCAAGGTCCACCCGCCCCTCGTCACAATCCCCATGCCAACCCGAATCAACTTGTCCAGTCTCTCCGCAACCTTAATTTAGATCGGGGTCAACCGTCCCTGGGCTCTCATAACACCCCCCGTCCCCCGGGCCCACCTCAGCCATCAAACAACCCGAGTAGCGGACATTCTCCGTCTCGGACCAGTGGTGAAATACAAACAGGCCTGCTAGAACTCTTCCTCAATCCGGAAGTAGCAGCTCGCTTTCTGAGCAGTTTTGATCAAATACCTCTAGGTCAACAGCGGAGAAATGTGTTCCAATCCATTTTTCTCTCGGGTCATGCAGAAGCCGGCAACAGGCAAGGGAACAAGTTACTTGACCTTATCGCACGATCAGACCATCCTGACATCGAAAGATTCTTGAACAAAATCTCTTGTGTCGTAGACTTTATGATGTCAGCAGAAGAGTTCTTGGCTAGGGATTTGCCGATACCTGTCACCACCGCGACAACCAATTCGTCCGCACAGAGTTCAGCTGCAAATATGCAATTCAGTGGGGACCCGCTTACCTTCCGGTATTTGGCTACCACAGCAAGCCAGGTTAGGACAACAGGAGATGCTTTCAACCGTGCGATAGGGAAGGTGAAGAAGTATTTTTATGACCAACCACTGGTGAAACGGGTCGTAGTTGAAGGAGACGTAGTGTATGTTCTTTTTAATCAGTGTGTTCTCGTACATCTGTCAAGTGACATGTGACGCTTTCAGGGATGTCTGTTTAACCAACATATTGCTCCCGGTGGTCCGGTTCATCAACGAACTTCTTACAATCTGGCAGGATGAACGAAAAGTTGATCCGAGGGATCGTATGATTGTTTCCATAAGGGCACAATACAGGCCGGTTGAAGTGTCTACTGGCAAGTAAAACCCATTATCTATGCTTCAACATACGGCTCATGGGTAAAGCGCGCACTCTAGGCATCATATATGTTGACCACGTCTTGATTCTGGTGAAAAAAGATTTGTATGACACAAGCTCTCAACATATACTTGTGATACATGAGGCAAAGGTTAGTAGATTTTTCACAAATCCTCTTATTTGCCAACGAATGTCTACAGATCGTCAAAAGTTTAAACCTGGAAGAATGGGATAAGCGCGTACAGAAGTGCGCGTCTGAAGGAGCCCTCCGGCTTGCACCGAATTCTGGAAGTCCAGAAATGCAAAAAATGATTCCCCAAGTTCGGAGGTGGGTGTCGAACAATTAGGTTGGGGTTCCAACATGCTTACTTAAATCCCAATATATAGATATGTTTTTGAGACTAAGTGCCCCTATGCTTTATTATCCGATTCTATGCACCACTTCGGCATGATATGGGATAAACCCGCTGACTGGCCCAGCTCCACCATATCCTCCTCTTTTGGCCTAGCAGGGTCATACAAACCGAACGAACACACGGCTGGATATCCTCATACTTGTCAAGTACTTAGAGGTTCAAATAAGCGTGGTCACGCGAAGTCATGGCCTGCACGTCGAACCTTGGCGTTTTTATGTTATTTAGCTTTGATGGACCATAACTTTGGTCCTTGACTCGGAGAGGCTCGTGACGTACTTTCAACAGCGATTCTGAGGCAGATGGGAATGTTGCGACTTCATCTAGAGGGGTTCGTCGTTGTTACCTAGCTTCAGTATCAATGTTTATGTTAGTATAAATTTCTGGTGACTTGAATCGGCCGTATGCTGTTATGAGGGGAAACACGTTTGTAGTACTACGGTAATCAGTAGCTGGAGAGATCATGGATCCGGACATCCAGCCCAGAGAGAATCGACTCGCCGAGGGTGATAATGCAGGCATTCCTGGTACTTAGTCGTCGTGATCCTTTCTGTAAAAATCAATTTCCCTGTACAATGCATGTACATGAACCCCCACCTACCCACACGTGTTCTTCCACCTATGTAGTCCGCTTCCGCTTCCTCGGCCCTGTTGGAATACGAGCGACGTCATGTTGACGTCATTTACATGAAAACGGTTTATTGGTTATTGCGTTGTATACTAGCTCCTTACGCAGTTGTAACCTGCAACTATCATCTCGCTTGCTTCTCTAACACAACTGCGTGCACCCCTTGCCTGTCGAGGCCGAAGTCGACACTCGAAAATCGCGCCTAACCGGAAAGCGCGCTTACTCATTGAAAGACATGCCTATCGAAAGCGTGCACTGTTGTTGAGCCTACTGAAAGCTCAATTGTTGAAAGTCACGCCTACCGAAAGCGTGCACCATTGTTGAGCCTACCGAAAGCTCAAATCATTTGCAATCATGCCGGAGACTCAGTTTGAGAAGCTGAATGAGAAGAATTATGTGCCGCATACCGTCTCGACGCTGCTGGAATTCATATTCCACACTCATCGTCACGCTTGACAACCTTCCCCCAAATGAACTCACACTTCCAAATGTCATCTCCTGTCTTTTGAATGAGGAGGTGCGACAAAATGCCCACGAAGACGTCGTAGAACTCTCAGGACCTCTCTATTCTGTACAAGATGTCAAGAACAAGAAAATCAAGACACAACTTTCTGAGATTACTTGCTACAGTTGTGGCAAGAAAGGTCATTACAAGTCTAATTGTCCCGAACCGAAGAAGGAGGAAACAGGCGATAAAATCACAGCTTCTTTTGTTCTGATTACTTTTCAACTTTCCGTCACTCAAGAAGCTGTCGCTCAAGGAGGTGTGTTGGAATACGAGCGATGTCATGTTGATGTCATTTACATGAAAACGGTTTATTGGTTATTGCGTTGTATACTAGCTCCTTACGCAGTTGTAACCTGCAACTATCATCTCTGTAAAGGAGTAAACTTAGAGCCTTGTGGGTATCACAAGAGCAGCAGAGATCGACCAAGCTGTGGGATTCTGATGCTACGTAGTGACGGTTTATAAGGTAAGTTAAGCTGGGGAACTGCTGGGCAGTTCCCACGCACTACTGTACAGCAGGGTCTTGTGGACGCCCCCCCCCCCCCCCCCTGGGAATATACTTCCTTACACCCTCCCCTTCTAGAACAAACCCACCGGGTGAGCCAAAAAGAGCACCCCTTTGACTTTGAGAAAGGGATGGGTGTACTGATCAGGTTATTCCGATGTACATCAGAATACCAGTGGATCTGATTCCCACGGTTGAGAACAACTTGGGTGCTCTCAAGCCCACAACCAGGTGATGGTTGTGGGGAACGGAATAGCCAATGATCTAGTCATCATTGGTGCCTAGCTGCAGATAGCAGCTATGTGGCCGTAGGACCCGGCAGGTCCTACACAAGGAATAACCAAGCGGTCAGTAATTGACTGCTTTGTGACACAATGTCACCCGTAGGACTCAGCAGAGTCCTACACAAGGAAAGTACCGAAGCGGTCAAAATATTTGACCACTTCATGCTGAATGGGCCAGCGGCTGCTTGCAGCCACTGGGCATTGTGTCCATGGGCCTGGACACAAGGGATGTGCATTCGCGTGCACACCAGGCATGCGATGCAGGCAGCAGCACAGCTTTTTCAGCTGCGCAATAGGGCTTCCCAGCCTGCTGGGGGCTCTGCATGTCATGTGGATGACATGTGATGGGGGGCGGCTCCGCAGGTGGTCGCGAGCGGGTGGCACTGCACCACACGGGATGCCCTCTGGGAGCCACTGAGCAGCTCCCAGTGATGGACACATGCCCCAGGAGGCATGCATCACCATTGCAGCTTGCTGTAAGCAAGCTGGACAGTCGCGACAGGGTCAGGAGCCACAAGCATGCCTTGATGCTGCAGCGGGCCGGTGTTACGTATCGAGATTTCCACTAAGTCGGAACTGGAAAGGACAGCAGCTTCAACTTATAGGTTGCGCCCCCAATGAACTATCGTCCTAGGTATTTCGGAAATGAGCCGGAAGTCGGAAAGTACTGGACCAGAGGTTTGGTCGGAACTTGAGTCGGAACTGAGGCGGAAAGCGGAAGACGGAGAGACTGAGATCTTGCTAGACTCGCTGTGCTAAGAACAGGAGATGGAGCGAAGGAAATCAAGTATCGAAGGTGATTATCTGATTGCAGAATTACAGACATACATGAGGGGGTTTTTATACAAAGCGCAGAGCAACAAGTAATGGTGTTGTACTAAGCAAATTCCGGAGGAAGCGGAAGTCGAGTACAATGTGTGGGAACTAACTATTGGGAACAATGGGACTACAAGGGGGGTTCAGGGTAAGGTAGAACAATGGCAAAGAACAAGGGGTCGGAAGAACATATCTGACAACGAACTACAAGGGTGACCGGATATATGGTTTTGATGGATGGCGAGGTGGGTCCGGTGGGTCCGAGTAATAGAGTCGAAAGAACAAGGGAAATGTACAAGGGGCGGAATGTCGGAAATGTCGGAGGGGCGGAACGTTGTGGCGGAACTATTGGAGAGGCGGAATGTATGGCGGAACTGAGGGTCGGAAGTCGGAAATGAACGGTTGTAACAGTATCTCCCTTCTAAGGTCGAGCCCCGCGAGACCACAAGTCGGAATCACGTGACCTGTGAACAAACGCGTCGGAGTTTGAAATATAGGCTGAAAGACAAACGCGTCTTCTCCCTATTCCATCATGAGTGCCCCAGTAGATTTCTCTAAGATGTCCAGCGCGGAGATGAAACAGCACTTCGCTGATATGCTCGCGCAAAAGGAAATGGCCGAGAAACGCGAGGCTGAGGAAGCTGCGCGGAAAGAGAAAGAACGTCGGGAGAAGGAGCGGAAGGAGCAGGAGAGGAAAGAGCGCGAACGCCGCGAGGAGGAGCGCGTTCGTGAAGAAAAACGGAAACGGAACGCGGCACGGAAGGCTGCTGCGGACAAGGCTGCTGCAGAGAAAGCGGCTGCGGAGAAAGCGGAAAGGGATCAGGTGAGTCGGAAATGTCCGGCGGAAATGATCTTGAAATTAACTAGAGTTCTTCCAGAATCATGTTCAGGACGAGTCAGAGTCAGACTCGGAAGGTTCGGCGGAAAGTACACCGACTCCGGAAGGAAAAGGGAAGCAAAAGGAGATTGCGACCCCGGTGAACCTTGTGGCGGAACGGAAAACTCGAGCGGACGCATTCCAGAAGGCTCGAAAGGAGAAGTTGAATCGGATGTTAGAACTCCGTGAACTGGGGCCGGAAAATCCCGCGACTAAGAAGCGGAAAACTCGGGACGGTGATGAGGAGAAGGCCCCTTGTGACCCATGCGAGTCTAAGGGGGTGGATTGCACGTGGTCGAGCAATCCACGGGAAACGTCGTGCGACCAGTGCCGTGACAGGAAAAGGCGCTGCGTCGTGGACGGGTGCGCTTCGAGGCTGGAGCGAAAGAAACAGAAGGTTGAGGAGTCAAATCCGAAGGCGGAACCGGGACCGAGCGGAGGGAGGGCCGAGGAATCCTTTCCGATGACCGGAAAGTCGGCACAGGCGGTGTTGAACCGGTTCACCATGGCTTCTCCACTCCTCGACATCGCCGGGTCGCTGAGGGCCATGCGGGAACAGCAACGCGAAATCCGGGATATCATGATCGATATGGCCGAGGTTCAACAGCATCAGGTTCTGTCGATTCAGAACCAGATGACTGTCATGTCCACAGTGCTACAGCAGTTGACGCGGGAAATGAGGTGGCGGAATGATTTGGTCCGGGACCGAATGGATGCGCGGCTGCGGGAGCAGGGAGTTGGGGCGGAAGCGGGTTCGAGCGGTGGGGCGGAAACGAGGGAGAGGGTGGAAATGGAGTTGGTGAGTGTCGAGGTAGGGGAGGCGGAAAAAGAGCCGGAAGCGGAAAAGGAGGTCGAGGCGGAGACAATGGGGAAGGAGTAGGGGTGTCAAGGACTTGTAGATAATTTCTTGAAGTGTCGGAAAATAGAGTAACGGAAAATTAATCGGATTTTGACAAATGACTTGAGGACTGTAAGAATCAATGGGCGTCGGAAATGAGGTCGGAAATGACTAGGGCGTGGAAATGGGGCCAGGCTTGTCAGGATATGACTTGTGGAAATCAGAGACGAGGTCAGAGGCGTGGTCAAGTTCCGTGGCGGAAATCCACGAAGTCTCTTCGTCAGTGTTTTCATAGCCTGCCCACTTGACTAGGTACTGGAGTTGGCAGCGGTATCTTCTGTCGAGCTTGGAGTTGAGAATTCCGAAATCTCATATTCCGGTTCTCCGTCGATGACGACTGGCGGAGGCGGAGGTTGTTCTCGATTCGGAATTGTATTCGGAACTGCGGGTTCAAGCATGGAGACATGGAATACCGGATGTACTGCGCGCATATTGTCAGGAAGTCTGAGGGTGAAAGAACGACTGCCGGCCTTAGCGATGATCTCGTAAGGACCGAGGTATTTCTCAGAGAGCTTCTTCGAGGGGCGAGTGGTGCGGAAGTTTTCCGCTTTGACAAAGGCTTTGTCGCCTATCTCGAATGCCGGTTGCGGAAGGCGTTTCCGATCGGCGGAAGTTTGGTATCTCTTCTGGGCAGCGGTAATGTTCTCTCGGAGGTGCTGGTGAAGGTCGTCAAGTTCCACAACGAAATCTCGGGCTCTTGCAGAGGCGAGGTCGCGTTCAGGGTGGATGGCGAGATTCGGGTGGTAGCCCTTGTTGGCATAAAAGGGTGAAATTCCGGTGGTAGCGGAAGGCGCGTTGTTGTAGGCAAATTCCGCGAGTGGAAGAAGGTCGGACCAATTGCTATGTTGGTAGTTGCAATAGACGCGGAGATACTGCTCAAGGGTCTGATTAGTACGTTCCGTCTGTCCGTCTCCTTCGGGGTGATAACCGGAAGTGAAGTGGAGTTCATGTCGAGAGCCTTGCCGAGTGTGCGGAAAAAGGAGGACACAAATTCGGATCCACGGTCGGAAGTGACATGGGAAGGTATTCCGTGCTTGGAAAAGACGTGGAGCACAAAGAGCTGTGCGAGCTGGGCGGAAGTTATGGTGTCGTAGGTCGGAATAAAGATGGACTGCTTTGTGAGGCGGTCAACGATCACTAGAATGGTATCATAGCCGGATGACTTAGGAAGTTTCTCAATGAAATCCATGGATATTGAATTCCACGGTTGTTCCGGGATCGGAAGTTGCTTCAGGAGGCCGTAGGGTTTGTGACGTTGAGGCTTGGCTCGCATACAGGTGGTGCATGACTTGCAGTAGTCTTGGACCATCGTGCGGAGGAGAGGCCAAGTATAGGTGCGTCGGATTATGTCGAGGGTCTTGTTCTGGCCTTGGTGTCCTGAGAGCGGATGATCGTGGCTTTGCTGGAGCACGCGAAGTCGTAGATCGTTGGTATCCGGAACGTAAATCCGGGACTTGTACCGGAGAAATCCGTCGGAATCGAGGGACCATCCAGGACTGGTGGGGTCATCGAGGTGGGTTGCGGAGGTGGGGTCGGAACGGAGTGCGGAACGGATGTCGGAATGGAGAGACTCGGTGTCCATAATAATTGAGGCGCGGAGTAGTGGAAACTGCAATGCTGTGGCACGCAGGGACGATGCCAGTTGCTCAGTGGAGAATACTGGGCGGAAATTGTGCGGATTAACGCTGGCATAGTCGCTACTTCCCTCTTTTGGGTAGACGTCCCAACGTCTAGTGAGCGCGTCGGGTTTTGCTCCAGCTTTCCGGGGCGGAAACGGATCACCATGTTGAACTGTGAGAGGTATTCAGACCAGCGGACTTGACGGCGAGTCAAAATCTTAGTGGTTGCAAAATACTCAAGGTTCTTATGATCCGTTACAACGTCGATCGGATAAGTTGGACCTTCGAGGTAATGTCTCCAGATTTTGAAGGCTTCGAAATCGCAAGTAGTTCCTTATCGTGGACGTCGTAGTTGAGTTCCGGGGCGGAAAAGGTGCGGGAATGAAAGGCGATCGGATGAATTTCTCCGTCGTCGGGTGAAATGATGGAAAGAATGGCGGCTAGCGCGTAGTCAGAAGCGTCGGTTTCGAGTACAAGTTGGGCATCAGGAATCCAGAAACCGAGTATGGGAGCCGTGGTGAAGGCCGATTTGAGGGCTTCAAATGCGGAACGGCATTCCGGTGTGAAATTCCATGGGGCACCCTTCCTGGTGAGATGCGTGAGCGGAACAGTAATGTCGGAAAAATTATAAATGAAACGCCGGTAAAAGTTGGCGAAGCCAAGGAAAGACTGCACATCCTTAACACGTCGGGGTTCCGGCCATTCTTGAATTGCCTTGACCTTGTCCTCTGCCATGGTAAGACCTGTTGGAGAGAGGATGTAGCCGAGGTATTCGACCGTGTCGCGATGCCATTCGCATTTCTCTGCTTTTGCGTAGAGATGGTGTTTGCGTAGGCGGCGGAGTACTTCGCGGACATGTTCCCGATGTTTTTCCGGTGTGTCGGAATAGATGAGGATGTCGTCAATGTAGACTAAAACGCATACGTCGAGGAGGTCGGAAAATACGTCGTTCATGAATCGCTGAAAAGCGGCGGGAGCGTTGGTTAGACCAAAAGGCATGACAGTCCACTCAAAGGCACCGTAGCGGGTGCGGAAGGTGGTTTTCCACTCGTCACCTTCCCGGATGCGGACAAGGTGATAAGCGTGCCGGAGGTCAATTTTGGTGTAGATCTTCGCCCTGCGGGGAGTGTCGAGTAAATCGGAAATGCGCGGAAGCGGATATTTGTCCTTTTTAGTGAGGGCATTGAGTCCGCGGAAATCGACGCAGAGGCGGAGAGATCCATCCTTCTTCTTGACGAAGAGGACCGGAGCGCCGTGCGGAGACAGCGAAGGGCGGATAAAGCCCATGTTGAGATGTTCATCGACGAACTCTCGGAGAGTTAGGAGTTCACTTTGCGAAAGAGAGTAGATCGGTCCAAGGGGCGGAGATGCTCCTTCTTCCAGATCTATCTTCAAGTCGTAAGGTCGATGTTCAGCAGGTTTGTCGGCTTTGGCCTTATTGAACACGTCCGGGAAGTCACGATATTCTTCCGGAACTGAGCTCATGTCGACCGGAGCGGAAGTCGAGGCGGAACGAGCCTTGACTGAAGCTGAATCGGAGAGGTGAAGCTGGAAAACGGTCGTATCATCTTGCCGTTGCAATACGCGGAAAGCGGTGGCGGAAACGAGCGCAATTCGAGGGGCTTCGAGGGGCGGAGGTGCTAAAGCGGGACCGGAGTGCGGAACTGAATCCACGAGCGGAGTTGCAGAAGAGGCCTGAGCCATCTTTGCAGAAGACGTCGGAATAGATGGAAGTTGATCCGGGGTACGGAACTGTATTTGACCCAATGCCCAGTTAATCGACGGATTATATCGGGTGAGCCAATTGTGTCCTAGTACAACGGAACAGCTAGCATCTAGCGGAGTAACGTAAAACGTAACTTCATGGTTGTCCCCAGTAGCGAAACGGATAGACAGATCCACAACTTGGGAAATTCCCGTGTTGGAAGACCCGTCGAAAAGGCGGAGCGGATAGTCGGAATGTTGCGGGTCGGAAGTTTATGTTTCAAAACAAAGTCGGAATCGAGGAAACAATGAGTCGAACCGGAGTCGACCAATGCTGTAAACGGGGGTGCGGAAATTGTGTCGGAAGTGAGCGGAACAGAGAGAGAGTCGGAGGACGAAAGAGCGGATGCGTTGAGTTTAACCTCGTTTGTCGCACGAATGGGGTCAACACAGCCCTCGCTCGTGCGGAGGCCAGAGGACTGCTGACTATTTTTTTGAATCCGCAGTGGGAACCGCTTCGGATTTCTCTTCCGTCTTTGCTGCGCGGCCCTTGGCCTTAGCAGCGGAGGCGGAAGCGCGAGTGCAGTCGCGAGCGACGTGACCTCCTTTGCCGCAGAAGAGGCAAAGGTTGTTGTCCATGCGTCGCTGGCGTTCTACAGGGGTTAGTTTTCCGTCCTTCCCAAGTTTGTCGGAAAGATCCGGGGTACTCTTCCGGGCGTTGGTGTTAGAACCAGAGGCCTGGTTGTTCCGAGGGGTGTTGTTGTTGTTCCGGTTGCCGGAGTTGGATCCGGAACTGTTGTTGTTGTTGTTTCCGGAGTTGGTGTTTCCGGAATTGGTCTTCTTCTTGTCTTTATCAGACTTCTTGTCGGAAGACTTGTCGTTCTTGCTCTGGGCGGAGGTTTCACGAGCAATCTCGGAGTGTCTTTCCCAGTAGCGCGAATCGATGGATTGGGCGAGGTTGCGGAGGTCGGTAAGGGTGGCGGGTTTTCCGACGCGGGCAATTTCATCCTTGATGCGGGATGGCAAGCCCATGTAAAACTGGCGTCGGAGTGCGGCTTCTCCCCATTGGACTCGAGGAGCGAGCTGCTGAAACGTGACGATATATTTAGCTATCTTATGAGTGTCTTTCATGCGAAGCTTATCGAGTTCGTTTTCCGCATCGGCTTCCATATCAAATGGTCCGAAGTTGCTGCGGAGTTCGGAAATGAAATTGGGGTAATCGTCGGCCCAGTCGACGAGAGCGAACGGATCCATGAGGGCGGGTTCGAAATAGTCGAGCGCCGTGCCTCGGAGATAGGAAAGGGCATAATTGACCTTTCGTTCGTCGTCGGGAAAGGCGTCGGGACGATCACGGAAATTGAGTTGAAGCTGAACCAGAAATGGCTGGAGCTTCTTGGGGTCGGAACCGTCGAACTGATCTGGTTCGCGGACCTTTGTCTTGGGGCGTGGTGGTGCTTGGGCCGGGCGCTGGAGTTGTCCGGCTAGCATGGCGATGGCTTGTGCAAGATCCGGAACTGGCGCGGGCGGAACTGGGTTGGCGGGAATCTGAGGTGGAATTGGAGGTGGAGGACCGCCGGGAGGACCGCCTGGGGGACCGCCGGGTGGGCCGCCATGAGGGCCGCCTGGAGGTGGTCCTGGTGGAGGTGGTGGTGGTGGAGCTGGGCGTCGGAATGACGCTGCTGTTTGTTCGCCGCTGCTACTCGTCGAATTCCCGTCGTAGTCGGGATTGTCGTCGGGATTAGCGTCGGGAACTTCTTCGAAACGTTGCGGAAAAGCATCGGAAAGCTCATCGTCGGCACGAGAGCTGCTGGAGGGTTCCGCGTGCCTTGGTGCTGCGGATCTAAGATTGCCAAAATAAGAGAGAGCTTCGACAGCTCCTGCTCGAGCTGAAGTAGCTGTGGTACGAGGAGGCATAGTGATAGTTATCGGGTGGGAATCAGATAATACTGTTACGTATCGAGATTTCCACTAAGTCGGAACTGGAAAGGACAGCGGCTTCAACTTATAGGTTGCGCCCCCAATGAACTATCGTCCTAGGTATTTCGGAAATGAGCCGGAAGTCGGAAAGTACTGGACCAGAGGTTTGGTCGGAACTTGAGTCGGAACTGAGGCGGAAAGCGGAAGACGGAGAGACTGAGATCTTGCTAGACTCGCTGTGCTAAGAACAGGAGATGGAGCGAAGGAAATCAAGTATCGAAGGTGATTATCTGATTGCAGAATTACAGACATACATGAGGGGGTTTTTATACAAAGCGCAGAGCAACAAGTAATGGTGTTGTACTAAGCAAATTCCGGAGGAAGCGGAAGTCGAGTACAATGTGTGGGAACTAACCTATTGGGAACAATGGGACTACAAGGGGGGTTCAGGGTAAGGTAGAACAATGGCAAAGAACAAGGGGTCGGAAGAACATATCTGACAACGAACTACAAGGGTGACCGGATATATGGTTTTGATGGATGGTGAGGTGGGTCCGGTGGGTCCGAGTAATAGAGTCGAAAGAACAAGGGAAATGTACAAGGGGCGGAATGTCGGAAATGTCGGAGGGGCGGAACGTTGTGGCAGAACTATTGGAGAGGCGGAATGTATGGCAGAACTGAGGGTCGGAAGTCGGAAATGAACGGTTGTAACAGCCGGCCATGTCAGGCAGACAGGAGCCCCAGCTGTCTTCATGACAGCTGGGGACCTGCTGCATTGCCCAGGGGCCGCCCTGAATGGCGGTGGCTCTGCAGGGGGCCAGCAATGCAGCGGTTGCAGCATACATCACGACCGAGAGTTTCCAGGGACCTTTGGCCGGTCCCCAGATGCAGGTGCATGCCCCAAGGGGCGTGCCATACCCTCCCTCCTTGACCAGAGAGAACGTGGTGGCTGGGGCCGCCTCTGGACCCACACACGAATGCGGACACTGCGGTGGGCCGGCCCTGGCACGCGGCACGGAGCCCCAGCAGCCTGGGTGTCTGCTGGGGACCTGGTGCGCCGCGTGGGACCCGCCGCTGACGGGAAAGCTGCGCGCGCGGCTTTCGTGGCGCCCGGCGGCCTCTGGGAGATCCCTGAGGGCCCCCAGCAGTGGGGGCACGTCCCACAGGACGTGCCTCACCATTCCCGCTTGCTGGGAACGAATGGGATGCACGGGGCAGCTCCAGAGGCCGCGCGCGAGTGTGGACGCGGCGGCGGGCCGGTCCTGTCGCGCGCGGAGGTGCCCCAGCACCATGCGTATGTGCTGGGGAGATGGGGCACCGCGCGGGACCCGCCTTGGACAGGGGCGGGTCCGCAGGTGGCCGTGAGCGCGGGCAGAGGGGCCTGCGCGGCACCTGGAGTGCTCTGGGGGCCTTTTGAGGGCCCCCAGAGGTGGATGCACGCTCTAGGGAGTGTGCACCACCTCTCCTGCTCGCTCCCAGCAAGAAGGGTGGCCGGGACGGCACCTGGGGCCGCGCGCAACCGCGGATGACACCGCGCGGCGTGCGCGATGTCTGGCCGACTCTGGGGGCCTCTGGAGGGCCCCAGAGGTGGATGCACACTCTAAGGAGCGTGCACCACTGTTCCCACTCACTGGGAGCGAGTGGGGCGGCTGGGGCGGTACCTGGGGCACGCAGATGTCGTTGCGCGCCGGGCATGGCGTGCACAACTTCTGGCTGGCTCTGGGGACCTCTGGAGGGTCCCCAGAGGTGGATGCACGCTCCTTAGAGCATGCACCACCGGTCCCACTGGCTGGGACCGAGCAGGGCGGCCGGGGTGGCAGCTGGGGTGCGCGGATGACGCTGTGCACTGACGGCGGCTTACGTGGGTTCCCAGCGATCCTGGGGGCTCCTGAGCATTCCACAGGGTGGATGCACACACCAGGTGGTGTGTGCCGTCGTCTGCAGCCGTCTGGGGCGGCCTGGAGCGTGGATGCGCGATGGGGACGGTGGAGGTGGCGTCGACGGGTGTGTCACATCGTGCGTCACACCCAGTGTGGCCGGCCTGTCCCTGGGGAGCCTGGGGACGTCGTGGGGTGTGGATGCACCATGGGGGAACCTCATTGCGGCCAGGCCATGGCGTTGGGCTGGCCGGCTGCGCGACCGGTCGTTTTTGCGTGACTGGTTCCACGCCTTCCTTCAGTGAAGGCATGTCCCCATTCAGTTTGACTCGCGTGGGTGCTGGTGCGAGCGTGCTCCATGGCGGTTTGGCCAGGTCGTCGTCGTTGGGTGAGTTGTGCCGTAGATTGCGTAAGACGTGGCACAACTCAGCCATCCTGTCCTCCAACGCTCTGAACCTACAGAGCCGTTGCCAGCTCTCCTCGCGGTCTGTCGGGAGGCGTTCCTGCGATGATGACATCGCAGCAACAGTTTTCGACGGTGAAGCCGTCAGAGTAGCGATCTTTTTCAAGACGCTGCCGAAAACACAGTCCAGCTGTTTGCTGGGCAAACAGCCAATGGAATCTCAAAAAAGTGTAAAGGAGTAAACTTAGAGCCTTGTGGGTATCACAAGAGCTGTGGGAGGTGAACGCGTCAGGGGCAAACCGCGTCACCCCGTGTCACCCCATTGTGACAACATATGTGCAGTTTCATTGTTCTACTTTTATTGTCCAAAGTGCCCATTGTAGTTCAGATCCCATTGTTCTCCTATACTATAAAGTAGGTAGCTAGAAGTCCTTTTCCTCAGTACTTTGCACTCAAGCAACTACTGAGAATACTCGCATAGGTAACCTTATATAGTACTTTGCACTCGAGCAACTACTGAGAATACTCACATAGATAAATATATTTATAACAAGCCTTACAAGAGCAGCAGAGATCGACCAAGCTGTGGGATTCTGATGCTACGTAGTGACGGTTTACAAGGTAAGTTAAGCTGGGGAACTGCCGGGCAGTTCCCACGCACTACTGTACAGCGGGGTCTTGTGGACCCCCCCCCCCCTGGGAATCTACTTCCTTACAATCTCGCTTGCTTCTCTAACAGGCCTTTCCTCCCTCTCGACCTCTCTCTCTTCTTCTTCACTTCCACAGCCCACATCCCCTCCTTTCGTTTGTCTTTCCTCCTTCTCCACCTTCTTCCGATGTTTCTCCCATGCCTCCAACCTCTTCTCCTTCCTTTTGTTCAACTGCTCCTTCTGCACCCGCATCTGCTGCAGCAGCGCGACTGTGCGGTGCTCCACAGGCTCCATCACGACGGCGCGTTTCTAGAGGTAGGTCTGTTGCCGCTGCGCACGCATGATTTTAGGCTTAGATGCATAGGGGAGCATGGCTTGGAGCCCGCGCGGTACCTCAAAGAGTAATACACGGTTCACAGGGGTTAGTGCCATGTGGTGATAAACAGTGGTAATCGCCAGTGCTGTAGGGGAACGGCTGTTCAACCAGCCAAGAAAGGCTGCTCAACCAGCCCTAGTCTTTTCTTTTTGTCTTGACAACATGTAAAAACATATTTGAAGAATTAACAGTATCTGTATGCTGTTAATATAACCGGGGAAAGGCTTTTCAAACATTCCTCTAGTTATCTTATATTTTTCCTTATTTTTCCAAAGTCTCCATGGCTCAAACTACCTTTTTTCTGTCATTACAGAGTTGTGGATCCTCTAGCACCCACAACTCTGTTCCGGGCGCTCTCTTTCAAACTCCGCCGGGCACCTCGGCGGTGGCCGCATTTTCGGACTTATGGTCACCCAAGCACCCACAAGTCCGGCAGGATGGCTCTCTCAGTATTTCCAGCTGAGTCCCAAACAGTTGCTATATGCAGCCATAGCAACTGTGCAGCCTGTTTGGCTTCACCAAACAATGGGGATCATGGTCAGTCATGCCAACTAGGCTGTACCAGGCTATGCTCAGCTGTGCTAAGCAGTGCTCTTAGTAATTATGGCTACAGAGCCCTAATTGGCTCAGAACTGCTTACTCAGCTTCTGAGTGCCAAATACATGGTTATCTGGAGATACAGCCTCAATGACTCAACCAATCCAGGCACACCTTGGTGAGTCAGGAGTACATGACTCAGCCAAGCTGTGCTATGGCACATGACCCTTTTCAGTGAGTCATTCCTGACAAATCAAGCTCTGATTGGTAGGAAGCATGGTAGAGTCCCCTGGAAACTGCCAGTTTCTTCCAACCCTTTCTTCCATCTTCCACAAGCTTCTTCCCCCATTCCATTAATAGATAGAAGGTTCTACCTGCTTACTAAGCCCTTGTACATTACAATATAAAAGGAGGCCCTTTGCCTGCCCTTTGAGCAATCAATCTACCCATCTTCTATCCTACACAGCTTGTGTGACTTGCACATCTTATCTAAGTTCCTAACCCGAACTAGAATACTACTCTTGCTTAGAGTAACTATTCTTAGTTAAGTAGTTGCTTTACTGCTTAGCCACTTAGCCTAACACGCTGGGTGAAACTCTACAGAGTGAGGTTGGCAATCGATTTTCTTGTCAATTAGCACTCCAATACCCGAGACAAGCTGTTCAGTTGATTTTCCTGTTCAGTGACTTTCACTAGTCAAGTCAAGTTGTGCGTGAAAGCCACTTCACATTACTCTCTCGTTATTGCAGTGCATTGACGTTGGTCGACCCAATCCACTTACAAACTCTCCTGCAGAGCCTATTCCCTCTTTATTAAAAGGAATACTCTTGGACCCCGATAGTGTCCTTGAACCTACACACTCTTTTAGTTTATTGTTCAGTGCAGGTAAGAAACACATTGCCTTCCAGCTGTAATAACTTGGACTAGTTATTACACAGATTGCAACCAAGGTACAAATATTAAATTATTTCCGGAGTTGTGCTGCTGCATTGAATTGGTATTCTACTAGTCGTGTAAACGACACGTTCTGATAGACAGAGGCGTTAGCAATACCACCAAAGTCTTGAAGGGTTCCAAAACAGACAGTCACAAGGCAACTCGGTTTTTTGTTGACTTCTACAGACTCACATCCATGCTCCAGCACAACGATTTGGCTTTGCATCACCGAGCATATATTGCTCTGCTGAAGCGAATCAAGGACGAAATGATGCATTTTGACAAACTCCGAACCCTTGATGACCTCTGAGATCTGGTCCAGAAAATCAACCAAAGGTATTGGGAATGTTGCAGTGAAGCCTCTCGCGAGACTCACGCTGCACCCAAACCTGAGGCCAAAGACAAGTCCAACCAGAACCGAGCCCCTCAGAACAATGACCGACGTCAAGGTCAAAGTTTGGGCAACTCCAATGCCAATGCCAGTAATAACAACCAAGGCAAAGGCAAGGACAAGCATAAAAGGAACAACACATCTGAGGGTCAGAAAAAACCCGACTATGCTAACAAGCTTGGCAAGGATGGCAAACTCACGCCCAAAGAATGCCAGCATCACATGAATAACAACCTCTGCCTAGTTTGTGTGCAGAGTGGCCACCGTGCAAAAGACTGCCCAAAGGCCACGTCGGCTTCTGATGGGAAGACGTCCGACAATAAAGCTGAATCCTTGGCTTCAGGTGCAAAAAGATAATCAGCGACCCTCTGACCTCCACGCAAACTGAGGGTTGCGTTGACTCAACTTGCGCAGTAGGGGAGGTAAGAATCAATGCTTCTGCTCTTTTTTCCCTGAACTCTCTTGTAATTAGTTTGTCCTCGTCCCTTGTCCCAAACCAAAAATTTAAAGCATTCATAGATTCTGGCTCTACCCATTGTTTCATAGAATCTGCCTTTGTTCGTAAACACTCTCCAAACTCATTCCATAGACCCAATCCCGCTCTGTTTATTCGATGGTAGTACAAATTCGGTAATTACTGAAGCTGTAGAGCTACCTATCCAATTCCCTGATGGTCACACCCATTCCGTAGACTTTTTTGTCACCCCCCTTGATTCGTCTGTTTCAGTAGTTCTCGGACACAACTGGCTCACCCGCTACCATCCATTGATTGACTGGGTATTGGGCAGTATTACGTTCTGAACTTCCCTTCTGGGCAGTCCTGTGGAACCCCCGCCAGCTTTGGCTCGCACCACAATGGCTGAGCCACCCCCGAGTCTGGAGGCGCCTCGGGTTACCCTCCTTAACGCAGCAGCATTTTACCATGCCTGCAAGTTAGTAGAGGATTCCCAGTGCTTCAGCTAAACCTGGTGATGCCCGAGGATGAGGCTTCGGCCCGCTCGGCTTGTGCAAAACCCGAACCTGTGGACCTCAAGGATGTCCCACCAGAGGATCACGACTTTGCGGATGTGTTCAGCAAGTCCAAAGCTGATACCTTGGCTCCAAACTGACCTTATGATCTCAAGATTGCTCTGGAGAACAGCGCTACGCCCCCTCAACATCCATTATACTTGCTCTCTACCTTGGAGCCTGCCACGCTCCAGGTGTTGATTGATGAGCATCTGAGTATGGGTCACATTCAGCCCACTCGTTCTTCACACGGAGCCCCCATCCTCTTTGTCAAAAAGAAGAGCAGTGAACTTCAGCTCTGCGTCGATTTTCAAACACTCAACAAGATTACAAAGAAAGACTGCTATCCACTCCCGTTAATTACCAACTTGTTGGATGCGCCCTGAAAGGCTGGGATTTACACCAAAATGGACCTTCGGCATGCATTTCACCTCATTCGAGTTGCCGAAGGCAACGAGTGGAAAACAGCTTTCCGGACCTGTTAGGGCTCTTTCAAATGGCTAGTCATGCCATTCGGCCTAACCAATGCTCCTGCTGTTTTTCAAGGTTTCATGAATGACATCTTTGGAGTTATGCTTGATGTATGCATCATCGTGTACCTTGACGACATACTCATCTACTGTGATGACTCGGTCAAACACAGGGAACATGTCCGTGAAGTGCCGTGGCATCTTCGGAAACCCGGCCTCTACACCAAACCTGATAAATGTGAATGGCACCGTGATTCAGTGGAATTCCTCGGTTATATGCTCTCTACTGATGGATTTACCATGTCCAAAGACAAAGTCCAGACTATCTGCGATTGGCCAGAACCTTGGAAGGTCAAAGACATTCTGTCCTTCCTCGGCTTCACCAACTTCTATTGCTGCTTCATCTTCAATTATTCTGACGTCACTGTTCCCCTTACTCGGCTTACTCGTAAAGGCACCTCATGGGCATTTACTGAAGAATGCCAAAAGTCCTTCAATTACCTCAAGGAGGCTTTCACTTTGGCTCCGATCCTGTCACACTGGTTCCCGACCAACCTATGGACATGGAAACCGACGCTTCAGGTTATGCCCTTGGCACGATTCTGTCTCTGTTTGATGACACAGGCAAACTACATCCCATTGCCTTCCACTTTCGGACATTTTCCGTTGCCAAACTCAATTACAATGTCCATGATAAAGAGCTACTGGCAATCTTTGAAGCATATCAACATTGGAGACACTATAAGGGAAACCTAGGCAGACGCTCTACACTCAAGCAGCGAACTGGCGAAGGGGGATCCAAAGTCAGATAGAGAACTATATACAGGACATAGACATACCTGGCAAAGGGGGATCCAAAGAGAAAACTCTAAGGAACCCTTTGCCACCTAACTATGACTATAAGCAAACTCGGGCATGCTAGCCCGATCACCGAATGCCCGAGTTACATAAGCAATCACGCCAGCGATAACAGGGCTGGACAGATAAAGAAGGAATGATGTCGGAAGGGGCCAGAACAGGAAGGGAAATAAACAGAACACAAGACAGAAGGATGCTAAAGGCTAGGAGAAGCTCAGGGGCCACCAACAACACGCTGCGATAATGCAGTGTGTGATTCGTGTTCCCCTGACATCACCCCCCCTCTAGAATGTGGCGACCCGACGCATGAAGTCCCACTGGTGGAATAGGGATGTGATTCTGAAAGGTGACAGCCTCCAAGGAGTGAATGCGACAAGGGGCACCTGGATGCAAACAGTAGAAGTTGGCAATGAGGTCAGGAGCTTGGACATTGCCCTCATTTTCCCAAGAATTCTCTTCATAGCCATACCCCTTCCACTTGATGAGGAACTGGAGGCGATTTGCTCGCATGCGACTGTCTAACACCTGTTCAACTTCAAAGTGCTCATCGCCCTCTCTAAGGATGGGTGGAGGTGGTGGGGATGGTCGCCGACCCAGGATTGGATCGGATGGAGCAGGAGTGAGCTTAATGATGGGGAAAACAGGGTGGAGGCGACTCAAAGACCTTGGGAGGCAGAGACGGTAGGCTTGTGACCCAACTTGGCGTTCAACAACGTAGGGGCCAAGCCGCCGATGAGCTAGCTTTTTCAAAGGACGGGTGGTGTGTATATCGCTTGCATTGAGGTAAACCTTGTCACCTGGCGAAAATGTAGGTGCTGGTTCATGTCGGCGATTATAGTATGTCGCCATGTCCTCCTTTGACTTTGCCAGTGCCGACTTCGCTTCTGACAGTGACTCCTCCATGTGTTCCTTGAATTCATTGACAGACTCAAGGTTCGATGGGGGTTGATGTGGTTCGAAGCCCATTCATGGGTGCCGCCCAGTGTCCAGCATGAAGGGCGATTGACGAGTGGAAGCATGCACATGGTTGTTGTACTAGAACTCAGCCATGGGCAAGAGGTCATCCCAGTCATCTTGTCGCTCATTGACAAAGAGTCGAAGGTACTGCTCTAGCTCTTGATTGAGTCGCTCCGTCTGCCCATCAGTCTGCGGGTGGTATGCTGTGGAGGCTGCGATGCGAATTCCCAGCAGGCGATAAAGCTCGCGAGTGAATTCACGCACGAACTGGACCCCACGATCTGACATCACTGTTCACGGGAGGCCATGCAGCTTCCAGACATGGTGTAGGAAAAGTCACGCTGCTCCGGCTGCAGTGATCGTGGTGTTGGTGGGGATGAAGTGTGCCTGCTTGGAGATCGAGTCCACTACATTCATCACAGCATCGTAGCCATGTGCATCAGGCAGTTCCACAATGAAGTCAACACTGATCATGTCCCAGCGAGCTTCAGGGACAGGGAGTGGATGGAGTTCACTGAGGGGTGGCTGCCTTTGTGCCTTTGTTTGCAGGCTAAATCGCACATCTTGGAGTACTCGCCAATATACCACGACATGTGGGGCCACCAGTAATTTTGTGAGACAAGTTCAAGGGTCTTCCATCGCCCAGGATGACCAGTGACCCGCGAATCATGGTTCTGGGCGACAATTCGTCGCCTGAGGTCCTGGACATCTGGAACATAAAATTTACCTCGGAATGTGAGCAACCCATCCATCTCAGCCCACTCTGCAGACACCAGCGATTTCCCACCAGACTCTCGCAGCTTCTTTACAGCCCCTGCAACCTCGTCCTCCAGTGACCCATCCCCAAATGCCTTCTTCACGTCGTGAACAATCCCACATTCTTCCCCCACCAGGGTGAGCTTGGATGGGTTTGTTCAGTGGTTGGAATATTTCAGAAATAAAATGGCACATCCAAAGAGCCTCTTTGCCTGCATGGTTCAGGGCGACAAATTTGGCCTCAGTTGATGAGAGGGCTACTATCAACTGTTTCTGGCAACTCCATGAAACAGTGCCTCCATCAATCTGAAATAAATATGCCGAATATGAACGCCTATGACTCTGTGAACCCCAATCCGCATCTGAATATCCCATCAGGCCATCTCGATTTCTTCCAAGTGTTAGTTTGTAATGCTTCGTGCCTTTCAAATATTTGAAGACACATTTAACTGCATTCCAATGTGTGCCACCTGGATTTTTGAGGAATTGTGAGAGCAATGACACCGCAAATGCAATGTCAGGTTGAGTGGCTACAGCTGCCCACATCAGTGATCCTATGGCTTGCCTGTATGGGAACTTCGACATGGCTTTCTTGCCTCTCTCTGTAGAAGGACATTGGTCTTTAGATAATTTAACGGCTGGATCAAGAGGCGTAGCATAAGTCTTTGCATCTTCAAGATTGAATTTTTTGATGATCTTCTCGATCTATGCGGGTTGTGAAGTTGCGACGGTTTTCTTCTGCCAGTCCCTTTCGATTTTGAGGTTCAATAGCCAATGAACCTCACCTAGATCTTTCATGCTGAAGACCTGAGCAAGATCTCGTTTGACTTCGTCCAGGACTGACTGATTCTCAGCTGTGATGGTGAGGTCGTCCACAGCTGTTGCAATGATCACATGCCCCTTTCTGCCACGTCTATAAAATACAGCCCCATCTGTGGCTGGCATAGTGAATCCTAACTTGTGGAATTCACCACTTAGACGTTTGTACCATTCTCTTCCAGATTGTTTGAGGCCGTAAAGTGCTTTCTTTAAAAGTAGCACTTCGTCTTTGTCTCTAGATTCATATCTATACGGCTGCTTCATATAAATAGGTTCAGGCAACGTAGCATTGAGGTATGCATAGTCCACGTCCATTTGATGAATAGGCCAGTCATTCCTAGCAGCAATGGCACATATGATTCGTAGGGAGGATAACCGAGCAACAGGTGAGTATGTCTCATCATAGTCAACTCCAAACTTTTGTGTGAAGCCTTGGGCGACCATTCTCGATTTAGGCATTATTGGTTTCCCTTCTGGAGTACGCTTCCAAAGGTAGACCCATTTGTTACTGACAATATTGGCTCCAGGAGGTGGTTTGGCTCGTTCCCACACTCCCTTGTCGATTAGGGCTTCGTACCCTTTGTCCATTGATTTCTTCCACATAGGATTATTCAGAGCTTCATATGCATTGCTAGGTTCAACTTGATTCAAATCCAGTGCCTTGTTATTATTTTGACCGTCAGCTGGAAATGCACTGATGGCAAACTCATAGCTATTGATGCCATCAATCTCAGAGGATAATTCTTGGTCAAATAGATTTTCTTTATGGTCCTCAACGTCCTCGTAGGCTAGCGTAGTCATATGTGCACCAGCTTGTCTCTGAGTTTGAGATCTTGTTACGGGACCTGTTGGGGCCAACTGCACTTGTTGTTGACGGATCCTTTCACTTCTCCTTATCGGTTCAGCTTCTCTAGGTCTGTCATCAACTCCCTGAATAGGTTGCAGCTCTTCAAGATGTTCCTCCGGTGCACTTCCATCAATTTCTTCAATCTTTTGCCTCTTTGCTGACTAAGCGACTGGGCACAGGCGCTGATGACGGAATGGCCTTCTTCTCCTCTCTAGACGTAGGTGTTAGAATAAATGGATAGCTATATCACACAGTATTCTAAGGTCTATACAATCGTCTAACTGAGCTAACATCTGGGAGAAGTAATCCATGCACCAGTAGCAGTGCCTGCCCTGGAAAGCAGGCACCTGGGCCCTGGTCAGAAGAAATATTGCTATGGGACTAATAGTCCCATACAGGGACATCGGACACGATGGAGATTACAGTATACAGTCCTATCTATGGACTTACTGAATAGCTACCTCAGGAGAGAGGTACAGAGATGGCAAATGCCTTGCCATGGCTGCTGTAGGCACACAGCACAGGGCACACAAGTTTTCTATTCTATTCTATTCCCCTGACCAGATCCACTGATTACCAGCTGTATTACATGTTGAAAGGGGCTTTTTACATTGCCCCAAGGTCCCAGCTTAGATACTTGTCAGTAGGACAAGTATCCCCATCATTGTTCCTGCTCCACAGCTGTATGCAGCCTGTGGAGCATTTCCACATTATCCTGACCCATTCACTCACTATCTTGAACACTGGTACTGACTACTATTTTAGTATAAGTAGCTACCATAAATGTACGAACAAAACATCCAGAATATCATCCAGAAATATCCATGATTCACTGTTTCACCTCCTGAAGTAACTGTAGACTTGTTTGATAGCTACAGAGCTTGGTTCTTGATAGATTTCTCTAATTCTTTGTTGAGAGTCTACTATAACTGGCTACACTATACTGTTCCAAAAGCGGAAGCTTCGGACCCCTTGTTCCTCTGTTCTCACCTGTTTCTTCCTCGACTCGGTCACGTGACCTACATCAATCAGTGACGACTCGCTCCACAGAGCTTAGTCAGCTCACGCATATACTGTGCAGCACAGGGGTGCACGAAGGATTCCCACTCCCTGAGTCACCAGATATATCCATTCTGATATATCTAATATATTATTCCTAAAAGTAGGTAGCTTGGATTCCTCAATAGAAATGATTGGGACTTTTCCTTTCTTCATCTCTGAATCAAACACAATGTTCCGCTCAACAGAAACTTTGTGAGAGTCAGGCCAATAAACATAATGACCATGGCTCTGTGCATAAATCCCTATCCACCGAGCTCTTTTGGCACAAGCTGCCAATTTATCTCTTTGAGTGACCTTGACATAGACTTCAGTTCCCCACGTGTGAATGTCTTTGAGATTCAGTTTCTCATGGTGAATCATCTCGTAAGGCATTTTATCCGGTAGAGCTCTTGTATGCGTCCTATTCCTAAGATAATTGGCATGCTGTATCGCATAGCCCCATAGTATCTTAGGAAGGCCTGATTCCAACAGCATGGCACGAGTTCTCTCAGTGAGAGTTCGGTTCAGATGTTCGGCAACACCATTAGACTCTGGTGTGTCGTGTACCGTCAACCGATGCTTCATGCCTTGTTTGGCCAGGTGCTGTTCGAATTCAGAGCTCGTATATTCGCCCCCTTGATCAGAAACAAGTGCCTTAATGTCCACATTTCTCTGTCAAAGCATTAAAGCCTCGTAGAGCTTGTACTTTGAGAATGCTTCCGATTTGTTTGCCATGAGATAGATCACCGATTCCCTTGTCACAGAAAGGTTGTTTAAGTAGCAACAATCCTTTCGCTGGCGAAGGCGCTCCTTCAGAGCCCTTCGCCGACAGCACAGATAATAGTTTGAAGGCTAAGGGAATGAAGATGAAGTATGAAAACTCACCAGTGATGCTTAAGTCTTCCTCTGGTCGAAGATAGAAATCTACAGGAGAGGGCTCAAGACGATAGTCACAGTGAGGTCAAGTTTTGCACAAGATGGACGTATGATAATTGAACTGGAGAATATACATGCGAATGTAACCTACTTATATCAAATGCTCGTATGATACCAGCGAATAGGAAAGAGGCCATCTGGAGTCAGGGTTGGATAGGGGTGCGCAGTCATGATACAGGATAGATGAAGCACGTGTACAATAGAATGAGGGAAGAGTGCAAATGTGAAACAACGGGAGAAGAGAGGATGAAGGCACCTATGTACAAAAACATGCCTTGCGACCTGCATATATGCTACCCTGCACAGGCTCTTCGTCTGCTGGGCTGATCCCACATGATCTATGGTTAGTGCTTCCTGGGAATGGATTCTGGCCATATGAACACCTAAAGGGGTTGGATCGGGAGGTAATGGGGCCAGTGATGAACCATCAAGCCGGGTAAGGGACGTCGATCGTGTTTGATGGCGTGCCTGCTGGCGAATGATGTGAGCAGCGAATGGTCATTCGGTGAATGCAACGAAGGGCGAATGGAATGATCATAGAAGAGGCGTGACCTAAGGGAAGGGTGAAGCGTCGCAAACATAGAGGAGGACTGGGGGAAGGGACAATAGGGGTAATTGGGTACAGGAAATAAACAAGTCGCATCATCTGATCATAGGAACACTCGACGGGGTTTGAGCGGGGGAGCTGATAGGACCCATGATGAACCATTGAGTCGGGGGAAGGGCGTTGATCGCGTTTTGATAGCGTGGCTACATGCGAATGACGTGGGAAACGAATAAACGTTCGGCGAATTCAGCGAGGAGCAAACAGGGTGAATATAAAACTGGAGTGACGAGGTTACTGGGTATAAGAAACAGACGGGTCATGACAATGTAGTTATGCTTGTCTCACTCCACCTGTGCCAAAACCCAGAGCAGTATTCATTCCGATGCGGAAGATATTTCTGACAGTTGCTCCACCTGCCCCTACTTGGAACCCTAGCCTCCCCCCCCTTCAAAGAGTGGCCCTTCCCCAATGGATGTTGACTGCATACACAGAAAAGGCAACCCAACTGTCACCTGCTTCCGATGCCAGCAGCCAGGCCACTATGCCTGCAAGTTCCCCCAAGCTTTTGATATCGGACTTATGACCATTGAGGAGAAACTTGAGCTGGTTCCAGAGTTCCTCACACTGGCAGACATATTGAGGATAATACCCACCTTTTCCATATAACCGTTATGAAGCAGCCATAGTGCTTGCTGCTTGAGGTCAGGGCTGATACGTGGATACCCCATTGCCAGTTGCAGCAGCACAGGCGCCTCTGAGAAAAGAAAAAAAAGCGTGCCATGTCAAGGTTTTTTGAAAACGCTGTAAACAACCATTCGATGTTTTTTTTTTTCAGAACAAATTATCAAAACTACATCATCTTTTTAATCATTTTCCTAATAGAAGCCTGGAGCCCCTCCAACTCAAGAAGCCTACCGCTGAGTTCATTCAGCCTCACCCCCACGTCCCTCATCACCTCCTCCAACCACTCCAGCAGGCCTTCGATCGTGTCTTTGTAAATAACCTATGTATCTACATGTACAATAGTTATTACATAATCCCAGTGGGCCCCTTAGGGACCCACTGTATAGTTTATGCGTGGGAACCGGCCAACGGTTCCCATCGCATCTTACTCTTACCTGTCACTACGTAGCATTCAGAATACCACTCATTGGTCAAGTTCTGTAGTGCCCTTGTGATACAAGGTCCTAAGATCGACATCCTTTACACCTTTTTGAACTATCCTGCAGTTGATCGCCACGCGACCAACCGATAGTGGATTCGAAGCAATCTTGAAAAAGATCGCTGCATCAACGACTAAACATCGTTGAGACCCTCCAGTAGACCCTCTACTGTCAGCTGTGAGCATGATGATTCCATGCAGTCAAAGACGGACACGAGCAACGAGCTCAAGGTCCACGCCCCAGGCGCAGCCCAGCGACACGACGGCTGACGCTACCCTGGACCAAGAGTGTTAGGGATCATCCACAAAGTAGCTACCTATTTATGAACATTTAGTAGGTAGTTAATTAGTTTCAAATGTCCTCAAGAAAGGTTGTATTAATTTTTCTATGCTACACTCACATTGGGTCCACAAGATACAACAATCTCTTGATAGTTTAGCTAAGAATCCCCCACGGTCACATGACTATCACATGACCTCAAAAACAGCTCAAAGTCACCTGATCATCCACAGTCACCTGACAATCACATGACACAGTCACATGACCTCAATCCAGCTTGAAGTCACATGACTTTCCTTCATCACATGATAATCACATGAGCGTGGGAGTTTCTTACATACTCTTAGCTTTACTGTCACAGAGCTGTGACTTTAACCCAATATAGCAATAGAACCTTCCACAGCCTTCCAATAGTTTCCAAACCTTTCCTGAAGCTTCTCTAAGCTTCCACAAGGTTCTTCACAGTAGTAGAAGCCTCTACAAGGTTCCTAGCAGTAGTTACATAAGCTAGATAGATGCAGTATAAATAGCCTGCAGTTTTAGCAGTGAAGCAATCAATCATCTTTCACCCAAACCACTCATACCTTGAGTAACTGAAGTGTGACTTCAACACAGCCTTGTACCGAAGTACTGGCTCACTGACTTGGCTACAGTCTAAGATTGCAGCAACTCTGATTGGCTCTGAGAAGTACAAGAGTGCTCTATTTTAATTGCAGCAGGCTCTGACTAATCGCGCTGCGAACAGCAACATTACTAAGAGTACCTGATTAGTAATCCTGTACCATTAGACACCACTCTGAGCAGTGATCTAATAGACTTGGTTATTAGTTATTCAATTCACACAATAGATTATTAACTTAACTCTGAGTTAAGTGGGTTAATAGCCTTTTGAGTAATTGATATTTCTTGATCAATCAACGCACTACAGATATTAACCTAACTCAGGGTAAGTGAGTTAATATCCTACGTTTGTTGAGTTGGAAAACCAGAAAAGCCACAAGAATAGTGACATACTTGAACTGAGGAAGAGTTCAAGCGCAGAACTATCTTTTCACGTCTTGGGGATTATTGTTGTCTTTAATTCACTCGACCCGCGGTCCTAAGACTCTAGGTAGCTTTCCCCCTTAAAGTATCTGGACCCTTGGACGACTAATAACATTCTTTGACCTCACAAAGTATTGCACAATCTGAGA
Source organism: Gautieria morchelliformis (assembly GCA_015179125.1). Lineage (NCBI taxonomy): Eukaryota > Fungi > Basidiomycota > Agaricomycetes > Gomphales > Gomphaceae > Gautieria > Gautieria morchelliformis. The sequence continues at coordinate 184,894 of WHVA01000149.1, read as the reverse complement.
ACTACACATGTTCAGTTAAATCTCTATTGCTACACTTCCTGTACCAATACTGATTCTGATTGTTCACCGGAGTATAATTTCTTAATTGGGTTCTCCGTTAAAATAGTTTTGAAGCTTGCGTGTGCTTGTAAAGTCAAATCTCTGATTGAACTTTAGAATTGTGTTTAACACCACAGTTTTACGTTTAGTTCAATGGGTTCCAAAACAAAGAGTCCAAGACGATAGAAGACGGAGAGTAGATCTCACCGCCCTCGTCCCCCCAGTAGAGGACGAGGAAAACCCCGACCACGTCTCGTTGAGCGTGGCCGAGGAAGAGACGATGCCAGGCAACGAGCCGGCGCCGCCCCCCCATTCCTCTCTGCCCAGAGACAAAGGAAAGGACAGAGAAGTCTCGCCGTCGTCAGATGGTAGAGCAACAATGTCGAGGCGGGCACAAAGCCACAACTCGAACCGACGCTCACGAAGTAGAGCGACGACGATCATCCCTGATGGGGGATGACGGCAAAAAGATGAGCCCCAGACGATGGTCAGGGCTCGGAATACTCGAGCTCCAGTCGCAAGAGCTCGAGGGCTCACGCCATCGACCATGAGACGACAGAGGCCCTGAACAAACAGGTGCAGGCTGTGCTGCACCGAAGCACGCTGACACGCCACAAGCACGATCAGCTGGCATCGCAGCTCGACAACGCCACCGCCGCCCTAATAGCAATCAGCAAGGAACTCCACCAGGCGGAGGAGATCAGGCTGCAAGATGCAGCCACGCTGGAGGACGTCCAGAAAGCCCTCCGCCCACGCGGGGAACACGACACAACTTGTCCGAGCTCGCGACAGTCCGCAGCGAACGAACGCAGTCACGATGCGGAAGACCCGCGCCGAAAGGAGTGGGACAAGCAGGACGTAAGGTTCAGAAATGAACCTCAAGAGCAACCGGCTGCCCCAACAGACAGCCATAAGACGATCCAACAGATAGTTAGGGAACAGGTTGCCTCAGAGCCTGACTCTGAAACGACGACCGAGAGCTTAGAGCTCGAAGTCGCACACTGGCAGCGTAAAGAAGCCGCAGCCGCGCGCCGCCACACATGGGCACTCGAGCTACTAGCGAAGAACGCTGAAGAAACAGTGGCCCACAGCCACACCGCTCAGCTGCCCGACGAGCAGCTCACGCGAGCCATACAGGACGCACGGCAGGCGCGTGCAGCCTACAACAGCAGGCTGCGGATCCGCAACGCGGGACTGACTGGGGACACCAGGCACAAAACACCCCCGGAACTGAGAGCACAAAATGCTCCCGATCCCGAGCCCGATCTGGGCCCAGGGCCCGTCAGGGCATACAACAGCCTGCCCCACGCAGTGTCACAGCCGCACGAGCGATCCATGGCCCCAAGGGAAGGCCAGGGAATCCCTGACCAGGCCGACGTCGTACCAATGGAGCTGTACGACGGGATCACACGGATGATCTGCGTGGCGTTAGCAGACTGTCAGGGGACACCCTGTTTTCCATTTCCAGTTCCAGTTCCGACTCCATTTCCGACTCCGCTTCCGGTTCCGATTCCATCTCCGCCTCCGCTTTCGGAAATGATTCCGCCTCTGGGAGAACTTCCACCGGTTCTGTTCACTTTTCCAGTTCCACTCCAATTTCCGACTTCCACTCTCGGAACAGCGTCGGAAATCAAGCGACTGGCATAGTAGGTGGCATCAAGGGTCGATCAAGGGTCGGGGAGGTCAGGGGGATGCAGGGTTGATGGTGGGTGCCAAGTGTTGTCCCTGGCTGCGCAGCGTAGTATAATACGGGCTCGCTGACATTGGGGGTCCTTAGACTTTTCTCTTTGGATTTCCCCTTGTCAGTTGTGTGGTAGTGTGATCTCCACAACCAACCAGGGTTGCCCTTACACAGACGCCATGGACACAGACCCGGAGAAGTCTGTGCTAGCGAAAGCCGGCGTGAAATTGGCTCACCCCGAGCCATATGCCGGGGGATCTGACCTCGAAGAGTTTGAAATCTTTGTGGCAGCCATCCTAAGATGGCTGAAAATGAATTGCCTCCTAGGGCCAACCAGCATAGATGTGCAGGTCGGCTACGTGGGCACTCGCCTCACCGGCAAATCCCAGGAGTGGTTCCTTCGAAATGTTGAACAATTCGATCACCAGGTCCGCAGCTGGACGCTGGAAACTGTGATGCAAGGCCTTCAAAAAGGGTTCCTGCACACACCGACATGCCATCACGCATTGAATAAGTTCGACGCGGTCATGCAGGGCATGAAAACCGTTCAGGAAATGCTGAACGAGCTCACGAAATACGCGGCACGTATGATACAGCCGCCAGACGATTACACGTTCCGGAGAAGATTTGTGTTGGCGCTGCGTGAAACGCTGCGCAACAAAGTCCTCAAAAAGGGCTATAATGCCGAGAGCAGCTCAATAGAGCAACTCTTCGAGACGGCCCAGATGATCGAGGAGGCATCCCGATACAACATGGGGATGCGCTGCGCAGAAAGCGCAGCAGCAACGGCAAGCGCTGCCCGGCTCACAGGGAGCAAGCCGTTGACACAAACGGGCCTGACCAGGCCCAGCCTGTTCGCAAGAAGCAGAACAGGACAACGGCTACCGCCCTCACACCCAGCACAAGCTGGACGCCCGCCTGAAGCTAAACAGCCTCAAGCGTCAGGGTCATCCCCACGACCTGCCCCACCAACGAAAACGTTGGGCCGGCCTAACGATAGGCCCAGCGGCAGCCAAAGCAACACCACGTGCTTTGAATGTGGCCAACCTGGCCACAAAAAGGTGGAGTGCCCCTGGCTTAGGTCCGGTATATGGACAGCAGCCGCGAGGCACGACGATGAGGCCGAGGATCCAGAGATGGATCTCGGTCAAAATTCTCTTCAACAGATTGATGAAGAGGGGGAGGGTGATCCCCAACCCAATGACACTCCGGACAACGGAGACGCACCCGCTGAAGAGTGGGACCCCGAGCCATCCCAATACTATGAATGGGACGAGGAGGTGGAAGACACCACCTACAGGTCCAGCGCAATCAGATTCGCACTGGAGGACGAAACCGCCATGAAGGTCATGGTAGCACGCACGTCGGTCACTCCAGACAAGGCAGCCGAGCCGGTGTATCACCACCGAAGCAAACACAGGACGTGGCCAATGCGCCCACGCAGTGAGAACCGTACCCTATCGGGGTACTGGGAAATAAACGGCGTAAAAGCCCACTGCCTGCTAGATAGTGGCAGCAAAGGGGTACTGCTATCCCCCGAATTCACGCGAGCTACAGGGATGAAGACATTCTCCCTGGAGCAGCCAATCACGCTGCAGCTAGCCTGCATAGGCAGCCATTCCACGATCAACTATGGAACAAACATGACCATCAAATTTGGTCCTGAGACATACGACGAATATTACGAAGCTATCTTAGGGACACCATTCCTAAGGAGATTCGGCATAACCCTGGACTTCTCGAACCCAGGGACGATTCGCAAGGGGAACGAAGTGATCCCCACAGGCAAGGTCTCATTCGACGATGATGGATCAACAAACGAGGACAAGGGGCCATGGGTGAGCAGGATCACCCAGGCACCAAAGCCTAGCCTGGCTCATTGAAGCCAGGAGGACGAGTGGCGGGACGACTCGTCCTCGAACTCACCCTACAACCGTAGGGAGAGGCGCTCTCACCTAACGGTGAAAGCGATGGGAAAGAGGAAAGCGGGTCCGCGCGCCGCAGGACCTAATAGACGCCAACAGCGCCTAATGGCTTCTAAGCCAACCACCACCATCATCCTCATGGATGATGACCTTCCTCGCCTTCGTGAGGAATGGATGGAACGAATCACTGACTTAGTCAGTGGAATTCCATTAGAACTCCCACCACTACAGGAGATCAACCACAAGATCAACCTCATTGATCCCAACAAGCACATGCAGTATTGACTACCGAAATGCCCCGAACACTTCCGAGAGGAACTGTCGGCTAAGATAGAACGATACACCACTGCAAAGTGGTGGATTCTGGCAGTCGCGCAGCAGGCCGTGCCCATGCTGTGTGTGCCGAAGAAGAACGGTACATTGCAAACCGTCTTCGATCTGCGCCAGCAGAACGAGAACACGGTGAAGGACGTCATGCCCTTCCCAGATCAGGATATCATTCGCAGCAACATGGCTCGCTGTCGGTATCGAACAAAACTCGATATGTCAGAAGCATACGAGCAGATCCGGATCCATCTGGATCACGTAGCAAAGACTGCCTTTGCCACGAGCCTTGGCACCTTCAGAAGCCAGGTGATACAGATGGGGGACTGTAACGCCCCATCAACATTCCAACGGCTGATGACAGCCATTTTCCGCGACTGCATAGGTCGCTTCGTCCATGTATACATGGATGACATCTTCATATTCTCGCTCTCAATACAAGAGCATGAAGAGCACCTCTACATCGTCTTTGACAGACTGAGGAAGAATCACCTTTTTCTGAGCAAGAAAAAGGTGGACCTCTATTCCATCCAAATGGAGTGTCTCGGCCATATTATCGATGGCCGAGGGGTACATGCCTATGAGGACAAGATGCAACGCATCCGAGTGGCGCAGGCCACGGACGTTCAACGACGTCCAGCGTTTCCTTGGGCTGGTACAGTATCTGGCACACTACATGCCAGATGTTAGTGCATATACCCCCCCACTATTGGGCTGTGCGCGTAATAACCCTCCATTCGAATGGACGCCACTACTAGATAAATGCTGGCAAAGCATTAAGGCGTTGGCCTGTAAGGCCCTGATCCTGCATCCAGTAGACGCAAGGTGCCCAGAGCCGATCTGGGTGATCACCGATGGATCAAAAGCCGGCGTCGGTGCGGTCTACGGCCAAGGCCCTGACTGGAAAACCTGTCAACCTGCCGGCTTCTTGTCAAAGAAGTTCAGCGTTGCTCAGCAACACTACCGGACTCACAAGCACGAGACGATCGCGGTGCTCGAGGCTCTCATGAAATGGGAGGACAAACTGCTGGGGCGAAGGTTCACCCTCACCACAGACCACAAAGGGCTCGAGTACTTTGAGACCCAGAAGAGCCTATCTGACCGCCAGGTCAGATGGTGGGAGTTTCTCTCCCGGTTCAATTTCAACACCGTTCATGTTGATGGTGTAGAGAACAAGGTAGTGGACTGCCTGTCACGCTACTACGAGAACGACACGAGTGATGACAATCACCCGGACCACATCTTCGTGAACGCGGATGCACGTTTAGACCCGGACGGTGAGTTATTGCCCACCGACCGGTATATCGAGCTGCGAACAGCAGCAACAAGATGCTCTAAACGCCTCGTGGAGAAGACAGAGGCGAGAGTAACGGAATCCGCCACATTAAACGAGGGCTCACCAGAGTCCATGAACGTCACCGTGTCATGCGACGACAATGATGACGTCAGAGCCATCGCCACAGGAAATGATGGTGCGCCCCTGCGCTGGGTCATCAAGCAAGGCGTAGACCTGTCTAAGGTTTTACGAGACGCATACCACAGGGACACCATGTTCACAAAGATCATGGCACACCTGGACGCGCACCCGAGATTCGGGATCTGGGACGGGCTGATCTGGACTAAGAACCAGCTCAAAAGAGACGTCATTGCCGTCCCCCGCTCTGTTCTTCAAGGGGGAAGGAAGCTGATCGAAATTATCATCGATCGGGCACATCAGATAGTCGGCCACTACGGCCATCTGAAGACTTCGAACTACGTTTGAAGAGCATATTGGTGGCCAGGAATGAGCCCAGACATAGAAGTGTTCTGCACATCGTGCGCGAGATGTCAGATGACGAAGACCGGACCACAACGGCCCAAAGGCCTACTACACAGCCTACCCATTCCAGATAGGCCGTGGCAGTCGATTGACATCGACTTCATGGGGCCCCTGCCCAAATCCAACGACTGTGACTACCTGATGGTAGTCATCGACCGACTAACGTCGCTCGTACACCTCATACCAACCACGACGAGCGTGTCAGCCAAGGGAGTAGCCTGGCTGTTTCTGAAAGAGGTCATTCGACTCCACGGAGTTCCTGACTCCATCGTCTCGGACAGAGACTCGAAGTTCACGTCGATCTTCTGGCGTGAACTACAGCGACTCATGGGGACTAAGCTCCTCATGTCAACTGCCTTCCATCCCCAAATGGATGGACCCACCGAGCGGGCAAACCGCTCGATTGGCCAGATATTGCGCATGGTCGTCAGAGACGACCAGAAGGATTGGGCATTGAAATGCCCAATGGTTGAGGTCGCCCTCAACAGCAACGTCAGCGCAACCACAGGGTTCGCACCTTTCGAGCTGAACCACGGCTATATGCCGCGGATAGACCTCCCCATAGCCATGGACACCCCATTCAAGGGGGTAGCCCGGTTCGCACATCAGGCAAAATGGAACCTGATGGTGGCACACGATGCAATCATAGAGCATCGAGTGACGCAAACGTTTCATGCAAATAAGAAACGTATGGCGAGCGACAGGTACGTGGCCAATGACCGTGTCTACCTTTCAACACAAAACCTAACTCTCCCGAAAGGAAGAGCCAGAAAACTAGTCCCGCGGTACATCGGACCGTACCGCATCGTCGAAGCTCACAATGACGCCTCGACGGTGACCCTTGATCTTCCCGACGAGCTGAAAAGCCGTCGCATTTCACCGGTCTTCCATTCAAGCCTCGTACGGCGATATGAGGCCAACAACGACGAATTGTTCCCCCGTCGTGAGGCCAAGTCATTTTATGACTTCGGAGCAAATGACAACGAGGAGTGGCTCGTCGACGAGATTATCGCACATCGATGGATAAACTCAATGGACCTGGAGTTCCAGGTCCGTTGGACCTTAGGCGATGTGACATGGGAACCCATGTCATCCTGCAAGGACCTTGAAGCCCTAGATAGCTATCTAGAGCTTAGGGGGGTGAGCAAGCCACGCGACCTCCCAGACGCCGCTAGACGTGTCTGTCACGTGCAGACCATGTGATGCACCGGCCACAGCGCGGTTAAATTTTCACCTCGGATCTTTCCGAGGGCGCATCGCTTCTTGGAAGCTAACCACCATCATCCTCACGAAGATGATGCCCCCCAAAGATGGGATGGACGTTGATCGGTCAATGTCCACAACGCGAGCAACGGCCCGAGACAGGGGGCCACGGATATTCTCCGTGCTCCAGTAGACCAGGAGCACTGGATGATCGTGGGATGGGAGGACGCCCTCGCCATCGTCCACCTGGATGATTGCGCAACGTGCGTGGACTACGCCACGCACCTAAGGGCCGCGACAGGCACCCGCAAGGTCAAATTGCGGGACGAAGACATCGGCGACGCCGTCGATGCAGCCTGGGGATGGCTCCCAAGGGCATCGCGCGTGACGCGTGAGAAGAGCCCCTCTGGGACATCCACGACCTTAAAAAAGAGGTCAAGGAGTTGGAATGCGCGGTCAAAGGCCGCGACGACACGCTTGCAACCGAGCACGCCAGGATCAAGGAACTGGAGCAACAGCTGAGCGCAGCCCAGCTCCAGGTTACCCTGGCCCACGTTGCCTCAAAAAGGCTGCGACATGACCCGCCACGGACCCAGTGGCCGGGCCTGTAAGGGCAACCCTGGCTAGTTGTGGAGATCACACTACCACACAACTGACAAGGGGAAATCCAAAGTCTGTATAAATGAACAGAGCATACAAGAGAGGGGATTCTCACCTGACAAGGGGAAATCCAAAGAGAAAAGTCTAAGGACCCCCAATGTCAGCGAGCCCGTATTATACTACGCTGCGCAGCCAGGGACAACACTTGGCACCCGCCATCAACCCTGCACCTCCCTGACCCTTGATGTCACCTATTACGCGAGTCGCTTGATTTCCGACACTGTTCCGAGGGTGGAACTCGGAAATTGGAGTGGAACTGGGAAGGCGAACAGAACTGGTGGAAGTTCTCCCAGAAGTGGAATCATTTCCGAGAGCGGAGGCGGAGATGGAATCGGAATCGGAAGCGGAGTCGGAAATGGAGTCGGAACTGGAAATGGAAAACAGGGTGTCCCCTGACATCACCCCCTCTCTAGCGTGCTGCGTCCTCGAAGCACGGGACACGAGGGATTGAAATGCCAACGAGCGGATCCGGCGAGGGGCACCGGGATGTGTCCTATAGAACTCCCCGAGCTTGTCCGGGGCGGAAACATCTTGCTCCGGGACCCACGAATTCTCTTCGTACCCATACCCTTCCCATTTCACGAGGAATTGGAGTCGTCCTCGCACAAACCGGCTGTCCAGGATCCGTTCCACCACATAGTGCTCCTCCCCATCTACAATCTCTGGCAGAGGTGGCGGATGAGCCTTCCGACCTGGAATTGGGTCCTCAAGCATAGGGAGTAACTTCACCACGTTGAAGACGGGGTGGAGGCGGGACATGGACATCGGAAGTCGCAGGCGGTATGCATTCCGTCCAACCCTCCGCGTCACTGTGAAGGGCCCAAGGTAGCGGTGGGCAAGCTTCTGTGAAGGGCGTGTGGTGCGGATGTCACTTGCATCTAGATACACCTTGTCTCCAACTTGGTACTCTGGGGCAGGAACCCGGCGTTGGTTGTAGTACCTCGCCATGTCATCCTTGGCCTTTGCAAGGGCCGACTTGGCTTCCGAAAGGGTGGAGTCCATGCGGTCTCGGAACTCATTGACCGTCTCGAGTCGGGACTCAGCCTGGCGTGGTTCGAAGCCCATCCGCGGGTGTCGTCCGGAGTCGAGCATGAAGGGAGTCTGTTGTGTGGCGGAATGGACATGGTTGTTGTATTGGAATTCCGCCAGCGGAAGTAATTCATCCCAGTCGTCCTGCCTCTCATTGACAAAGAGGCGGAGATATTGCTCCAACTCCTGATTGACCCGTTCCGTCTGTCCGTCACCCTGCGGATGGTACGCCGTGGTGGTAGCTAGCTTTATGCCGAGCAGGCGGTAGAGCTCCCGAGTCAGTTCCGCGACAAACTGCGGACCTCGGTCGGAAACAACTTGCTTCGGGAGCCCATGCAACTTCCAGACATGGGCAAGGAACAGGCGGGCCGCTCCGAGGGCTGTGATCGTCGTGTGCGTCGGAATGAAGTGGGACACCTTGCTTACCGAATCCACGACGTTCATGATCGCGTCGTAGCCATGAGACTCTGGGAGTTCAACAATGAAGTCGACGCTGATGGTGTCCCAGCGGGATTCGGGAATCGGGAGCGGAACAAGTTCTCCGACGGGTGGATGTCGTTGCGCTTTGGTTCGGAGACAAAGGTCACATGTCTTCACGTACTGTCAAATGTAGCGGGACATCTGAGGCCACCAGTAATTCCGAGCCACTAACTCCAGCGTCTTCCACCTGCCAGCATGCCCAGCGACCCGTGTGTCATGGTGCTGGGACACGATGCGGCGGCGGAGGTCCGCCCCATCTGGAACGTAGACCTTGCCTCTGAAGTGGAGCAGCCCATCCCGTTCCGACCATTCCGCTGCCCGTACAGACCGTGAGTGCCCTTTCCGAAGTTCCTCCACTGCCTTCACCACCGACTCCTCCTTCTCTCCATTCCGATACTGTCTCCGGATGTCCCGGAGCATTTCCGCTTCCGCTCCAACTGCAGTCACTCCTTCTAGGGCGCGGATTGCAAAGAGACTTGGGCGGAGCAGTGTCATATCCGCATTGTCTCCGCTTCCGCTTCCATGATCCGCACGGCGGGATAGGGCATCGGGCTTGCCCATGGTGCGGCCGGGGCGGTGGTGGAGCATGAAGTCAAACCGGGACAGGTGTAGGGACCACCGTGCTTGTCGTCGGTTCAACTTCTTAGACGTGCGGAAATACTCAAGGTTCTTGTGGTCTGTCCAGATCTCAAATGGGCATAGAGCACCCTCGAGGAAGTGTCGCCACTCCTCCAGCGCTCGGATGATTGCCAGCATCTCCTTGTCATGGATCTCGTAGTTCCGCTCGACCGGACTGAGACTCTTAGAGAAGAAGGCAATCGGATGCCACCCCCCACCTTCTTCCGATGACTGTTGCGACAAGACCGCTCCGGTAGCTGCGTCGGAAGAATCCGCCTCCACTCGGTAAGGGCGAGAGTCGTCGGGAAAGATCAGGACCGGGGCGGAAGTGATCAGCTCTTTGAGTTTGTCAAAGGAGGCCCGTTCCGGCTCTCCCCACCGCCATCCAACCTCCTTCTTGGTGAGGTCGAAGAGGGCACGGGTGTGGCAGGAGAAGTCCTTGATGAACCGCCGGTAGAAATTGACAAACCCAATGAAGGACTGGACTTCCTTCTTGTTCCGCGGCACCGGCCAATCCGACACACCGGAAACCTTGACGGGGTCCATTTCCACCTTTCCTTCCGACACGATCACCCCAAGATACTCTATCCGCGTCCGCTCAAATTCGCACTTTTCCGGCTTGAGACACAGGTTGTACTCCCGGAGTCGTTCCAGCACTCTCCGCACGACTTCCCGATGTTCGGACATTGTTTTTGTGAAGATGAGGATGTCATCGAGGTAGACGCAGACAACCCCTTCTGCTATCATGTCACGGAAAATGTCATTCATCATTGTCTGGAACGTGGCAGGACTGTTGGTGAGGCCAAAGAACATGACCTGTGGCTCAAAGAGTCCTCGGTTGGTGCAGAATGCGGCCTTCCACTCATCTCCCTCCCGGATCCGGACATTATTGAAGCCCCAGCGGACATCCAGCTTGGTGAAGTACTTCGCCCCGCGGAGTTGTGTGATCAATTCGGAAATGAGCGGAATGGGGTACCGGTTCTTGATCGTGATCGCATTCAAGGCCCGGTAATCCTGCACAAGTCTGAGCGAGCCGTCCTTCTTCTTGATGAAGAACACCGGAGATGCCATGGGTGACTTGGAGGGGCGGATCCTCCCTGTACGGAGATTTTCCGCAAGGAATGCATCGAGCTCTACCTGCTCCTTGGGTGACAGCGGGTAGACCTTGCAGTTGGTGGGCTTCGACCCAGGCTCCAACTCGATGGCATGGTCCCACAGTTTCCGCGGAGGCAGGGCATCAAACGACTCCTTGGAGAAGACGTCCTCAAACTCCCGCAGGTACTCCGGAATTTCCGCCTCCACTCTATCATACCTCTTAGAGGCTTCAGCAAGGCGTTGCGAAATATTTCCGGTGGCGCGGATGTGTTCCGCCTCCGGCGGAAGGTTTACATACAGCAAGCGCTCCCCTTCCGTCAGAGCGTCTTCCAGGCCGAGTCGGATGACGTCGGAATCGGAATTGGAAGGGGGATCCGGGTCAAATTCCGCTTCCGAGTCTTCTTCTGCAAGCAGTGGATGGGGGCCGGAACGACATGTCTGTATGAGCCGTTCGGTCTTCCGCTGCTCCTGGTGCTCCTTCCGCACTTCCGACCGGCACATGTGACACTTGGCTGGACATCGACTCATCAGTACCTTCCGAGTCTGCCAATTGATCTCCGGGTTGTGCTCTTGAAGCCAGGTAAACCCAAGGATGATGTCTTGCTTCCCCAGGCTGGTGACAGCGAAGGAAGTGCGTTCCGAGTGTCCATCGTAGCGGAGAATTGTGTCCACTATCTCCGTGATGGACCCTGCCTCATTGGGGCTTCCATCCACATTGAACACCGGGATTGCACGTTGCAACTTCCGCGTCGTCAGTCGGTTCCGTTCCACATAGTCCCGGTCCATAAACTGACCAGTGGCCCCGCAATCGACAAGGGCGGGTCCGGATTTGACTTCCGCCGTATCTGTCGTCTGGATCTCTACCTTAATGACTAGTGACTTGGGGCCAGGGGTGGCAGCAACGACATAGCGCTTCGGAAGGCGTCTCTCCCAAGGGCGGATGCAGGATAGACGGGGTGTCGGATTTGGCTTTTGTGTGACTTTATCCGGTGGGTCTGTATGAAGTGAGGGGAGTCGGGGCTTTTCATTCTCTACTTCAAGACAGGCAAACCGGTTATGTACAGGCAGCAGGGGCACACATCTCACCCGCTGCGCGTCACAAAATCCGACGCATCTTCCGCTTCCGATGCGCCATGTTCCGCATTTTCGGAAACTCCTTCCGCAGTAGGCACTCCGCTTATGTCCGCAAGTGCGAGGAACTCTGGAAGGAGCTCGAGTTTCTCCTCTGTGGTCATAAGCCGGATGTCAAATGCTTGGGGGCACTCGCGGGCATAGTGGCCTGGTTGTTGACATCGGAAGCAGGTGATAGTTCCGCGGCCTTTTCCGCGCATGCGGTCAACATCCATCGGGGCAGGGCCACTCTTCGAGGGAGGAGGGCTATGGTTCCTAATAGGAGCGGGCGGAGAAAGCGTCGGAAATACTCTCCGCATGGGAATGAATGCGCTTCCGGATTTTGGCACAGGTGGAATAGGACGAGTGGAACTGCGCGTCATATTCCGGCTCGTCTCCACGAAGGCCTCATTTGCTTCCCTGTTCCGGGACACCCTCTGTGCAGCTTGGTACCACCCTTCCGGGTCATCAAAGTCCGGAGCTCCATCCCCAAGCAGCGCAACTTGGTTCTGGAGTGTCGGATCGAGTCCTCGTCGGAATTTGATGACGATCGTCTTGTCGTCATCATACTCCGCAAGGTCGATGAGCTCCTGGAAGCGATCGATATAGTCATCGACCGGATCCTTGGCCTGGTACCAGCTGGTCCCCTCGAGCTTCGTAAGGGCTGTGAGCTGCTCATTTTTTTGGGCAGAACTGGTCGGAAAATGTTTTCTCGAAGGCGTCCCAGTCTCGGAAGTAGTTCCCCTTGCCCTTTGCTTCATGTCGGATCACCTTGTTTGCAAAACGGGATGCGCGGTCCGACTTGAAAAAGGACAATGCCCAGTGAATCCGAGCCTGGTCGTTCGGAAAGAGGTCTCCGACAATTGCGAAGTAGATGCTGCATGTGTTGAAGAATGCGCGTCCCTTCTCCCGCTCTCCGTCAAAGTCCGCCGGAGTTGCGGGTTTGACCTTTGCTAACTTCGCGGACTTTCTCTCCTCCGCTAGTTCCGCTTTTCCGAAATCCGGATCATCCAACATTTCATTTCCACCACCTTGTGGAATATCTAACTTAGCCAAAATCGCTTGTAAGGCTGTTTCAATCGCGTCGGTCTTCATCCGGTTCCGCGTCAATTCCTCCTCCATATTCCAAAGACGATCGTCCGGATCCATGTCGGAAGGAGAAATGTGGGACGGGATTTCCGGGGTTGGGAGCTCGACGTAAGAAGAAGGGCTGTCGTACGCTGTGTGTGCGGAAGAGGTTGCGATCTCCGAGTCGCTGTCTCCGATTCCGAACGCACCTATGGCGGCTGCGACACGCAGTACGACCGCCGGTCCTCTATGGGAGAGACTTTTCTGCTGTAAGGGCAACCCTGGCTAGTTGTGGAGATCACACTACCACACAACTGACAAGGGGAAATCCAAAGTCTGTATAAATGAACAGAGCATACAAGAGAGGGGATTCTCACCTGACAAGGGGAAATCCAAAGAGAAAAGTCTAAGGACCCCCAATGTCAGCGAGCCCGTATTATACTACGCTGCGCAGCCAGGGACAACACTTGGCACCCGCCATCAACCCTGCACCTCCCTGACCCTTGATCGACCCTTGATGTCACCTATTACGCGAGTCGCTTGATTTCCGACACTGTTCCGAGGGTGGAACTCGGAAATTGGAGTGGAACTGGGAAGGCGAACAGAACTGGTGGAAGTTCTCCCAGAAGCGGAATCATTTCCGAGAGCGGAGGCGGAGATGGAATCGGAATCGGAAGCGGAGTCGGAAATGGAGTCGGAACTGGAAATGGAAAACAGGGTGTCCCCTGACAGGGCCATCATCACTTCGCGCGACGGTGCCTCTGCCGGCGCGCGCAACATCGGGACTAGCGTCCCAATTGTTGGCGCCGACCCCAACAACGACAACGACGGAAGGGCATAGCGCGCCTTCCGACTCTGCGTACGGCGTCCCAGATGGATGGGAGTCAGACTCGTCCATCTGGAAGACGTACAACCCGGAAAGGGCACAGCGGCTGGCAGAGCAGCCAAAGAAAAAGCACAAGAAATTGCACGGCTCCCCCAACACCATCAATGGGCTAACCATTGCGAGGGAAAGCGCAATTAGCGCTTACCTAGCGCCGTCATCGTCGCACACTGTCAACGACCCCACCCTTCAATGGCAGGTAGCACAGATCGAGGCCCAGTACATCGGGCCTGGCGTGGCCCTGCCTCCACCGGCGGGGACAGTTCACCCTCCCTACCCGGGGGAGGGGACGCTCACCCCACTCGGAGATCCACCGATCTCGGAGATGGGCCTCCTACCACGGCTGGTAGGAAAGGCCCAACAGTGTCGTACTCAATGGTACGACATCTGTCCGCTCGATGACCCACGCTTCGTCGAACTCATAGCGCGGGCAAAAGAAATGCCGCAGCTCGTGCGTACATGCAAGATGATCGGCGTATTCAAATGCATCGAGTGCAAACAACACGCTCGCAATCCCAAAAGGGATTGTCTCGTGATAGCGGGCAGTACCTCGCACGGTATCGCGGCCATCCTGAAGGGTTGGATACATAACCCTGAAGGAATCCCATCCGCCATCCGCGACAATGCGGATGGCACCTTCAACCTAGACGACATGGACGTCTGGATGTGGTTGAAGGCCCTTGCGCCCCGGGTCAAAGGGGTCGCATCACCACTCAGGGCGAGGCTACTCAACCTATTCGGCTCGACAGACCAATGGTCGAACCTCGTCGACGCCAGGGAAGTGCTGACGCCTCAGAGCACCACCCTGCAGCTCTCAATCATGGGCCCATTCCCTGTGGAGGGCCGAGCTGGCCCCGACATCCCCCTCGCCGAGATCGCGAGATGGTTGGCCCGCTACGTGGGGGTCACTCACGAGCGAGTGGCACACATTGAACATTATGTTCAACGCAGCGTCACCGGCGCGGCATTCAGTGCCGCCGCCCGCGAAGGCCAACAAAAGGTCATCGAGACCAGCCATGTGAGGGCCGCGGTGCCGTGACCCCTCACTCATGCTCAGCTCGACCAAGAGCTGGCCCGCTTCCGGCCCCCTCCTCAGACTGAGGACCTGGCCGTTGAGGCCATGCTCCGCGAGGACACTGGCCTCATCACCCAAGCGGATACCGCCGCTAGTGGTGAGGCTGACCAGCCTCACCCAATCACCACCAATGACGCGGAGGTGCCCCCGGAGGAGTCACACGCTCCACCGGCCCCATACGACGACGACGTCATTGTATCGGCCACTCTAGAGGACTCCCTCATGGATGACCTCTATGAGTCGTAGTTGACCCCTATAGTTGTCTATAGAGGAGGAGGGTGTAAATAACCTGTGTATCTACATGTACAATAGTTATTACATAATCCCAGTGGGCCCCTTAGGGACCCACTGTATAGTTTATGCGTGGGAACCAGCCAGCGGCCCCCATCGCATCTTACTCTTACCTGTCACTACGTAGCATTCAGAATACCACTCATTGGTCAAGTTCTGTAGTGCCCTTGTGATACAAGGTTCTAAGATCGACACCCTTTACAGGGGGTCACTCGCAAGCAAGTGGCATGCATTGAACACTATGTTCAATGCAGCATCACTGGCACGACATTCAGTGCTGCCGCCCACGAGGGCCAACAAAAGGCCATCGAGACCAGCCATGTGAGGGCCGCAGTGCCGTGACCCCTCACTCACGCTCAGCTCGACCAAGAGCTGGCGCGCTTCCGGCCCCCTCCTCAGACTGAGGACCCGGCCGTTGAGGCCATGCTCCGCAAGGACGCTGGCCTCATCACCCAAGCGGATACCGCCGCTAGTGGTGAGGCCGACCAGCCTCACCCAATCACCACCAATGACGCAGAGGTGCCCCCGGAGGAGTCACGCGCTCCACCGGCCCCGTACGAGAACGACGTCATTGTATCGGCCACTCTAGAGGACTCCCTTATGGATGACCTCTATGAGTCGTAGTTGACCCCTATAGTTGTCTATAGAGGGGGAGGGTGTAAATAACCTATGTATCTACATGTACAATAGTTATTACATAATCCCAGTGGGCCCCTTAGGGACCCACTGTATAGTTTATGCATGGGAACCAGCCAACGGTTCCCATCGCATCTTACTCTTACCTGTCACTACGTAGCATTCAGAATACCACTCATTGGTCAAGTTCTGTAGTGCCCTTGTGATACAAGGTCCTAATATCGACATCCTTTACAGTCTTCCTCCCCCGTAGTGGTGCTGCGAGTGCCTGGGATCCATCCCAATGTCAGCCAAAGAAAATATGAGGAAAATAGAGGGCACTTATGGAGTGTGACCTTTGGATGCTTCAAGGACCCTCCCACGGGGATTACAACCTTCATCTTCCTGTTTGCCTTCTCTTTCACCCTCCATGCCCTCTCTTTCATGTCATCCTGTTTCTTCAAATACTCTAAAGTTGGGGCAACAACTATTAGAGCATTCAAGGACATTAAAACCAAGAAACAAATAAGAGCACTCACCCTCCAGAGACAGGCAACCTTGACAATCACGAATGCAGTGCCCACAGGTCTTCCCCAGCTCTCCACTACACTTGTGTCCATACCTTGTGCACCAATAGCATATCAAAGGGCGAGGAAGAGGTTTTATCTGAAGGCGAAGTCAGAATCTCTACAAACCAAGCAGGTATGGGCAGACTCACTCCAACGAAGATTTTCCCATTCAACAAATAAGCATCCTCCGAGTATCCCCACTTTGTCACCGGCTGCGGGGTCATATCCTTCGCCACAACGGCACTGGGCCCCTTACCCTTTCGTCGCTTCCCCGCAAGCACCTATGGAGCTGGCAAGGCTTCAACATCAGGCGAAGACTGTCTTTCCTCCTCCGAATCCTCCACAGAGTCCTTATCCTTTCAAACCTTCTTCAGCTGTTGTGGCCTATCCTCCTCTTCCTCAGAGGACAGGAACAGTGTCCTCTTCTTCCCTTTAACAGGAGACTGTGGCTTCGTGGACAATCAATGAGGTGTCAGACTGTTCCTAGCCTCAGACATCAAGCGAACATTCTGCTATACCATGGCCCCACATATCAGAACTAGCGAACAAAGAAAAGCCAGAAGTGACTCACCGAAGACATGTTCTTCTCAGCCAGTTCACCCAATTGTTCGTTGTTGGGCCAGAGAGCCTGGAAGCTAGCCAGAGCTAGTAATGGAGTGGGCTGATTTCCAACAATTGGCGACTCTCGAGCAAGTCAGCCTGGACCATCCAACCAGCCACGAACAAGCTTTACCTCTTCGCCAAGTTCACTGACAACCGACGGTGCAATGTACGACGCGTCCAGGGCCATCTCAACTCGCATAACACCCCAAAAAACCTCCTATCAATTGCCCATGAGTAACGAGGAAACACTGACATCAAGCACTTGCCTGTAACCCTGTCGCCTGGCCAAGCCATCCCTCCAGGTCCTCTCGAAGGTTCTTGTGGAGCTCTGGGCGCACCTTCACTGTTGTCTGTGCAGTTTCAACCCATTCGGCCACCAAGGGAAGCGCAGCCATCATGAAGCAACGTATGAGACACACAGTCAGATTCGCGCGGCACTTTATAGGAAATCTCGGGATGTGCATGGACCACCCAGCCAGGGCATAGCACCAGACCTGCTGACCGCTGACTAGATACCATATACTGGCAGACTGCATCGTGGGACTCCGAAGCTAAGAGGGGAGTACTGTCATGATTCGTTTATTCCATGGATCAGCCATCCATATTCAGCAAACGAACATCCCTGCTGTCAGGCCTTCAAAATCTTCGCCAAAGTATTCTTCGCCGAACCCCTTTCACATTCGCTAATCCATCATTCCCATCAGGACCCCAGCATGGGGAGCCATCATCAATCATAGAACCCATCACCTGTGAAACTCCCACTCCATGAATGACCCTCATGCTCAGGATGCATTCGGCCAGTGTCGGTCGCAGCCTCCATGCAGGTTTGCCTCAATAGGCTTGATACTGCCACAGGACAGGACGGTAGGAGCTGCCAAGGCACTGAATCTCCATTAATCTTTCAAAAGCCCCTCTTTCTTGTTGGAATTAGCTACGCTATGGGCCCCACTCTATATAGTATGTTTCCCCTTTGTTTGTAACGTGACTATGCATCCTTTGTAATACTCCAAACCACCTGGCCTCTTTCCCATTCACCAGTAGTGTACATGTAATCTCTATAAAAAGGACTCACCTCTCCTGTATGCTCCCTAGTTCAATTATCATATGTCTTCCTTGTGCATTACCTTGCCCACTTGTGAAAAAACCAACTCTTGAGCTTTACCCTTCTATCTTGCCCCTCATTCATATCAGGACTAGGAACATCACTAGTGAGTTAAAACTACAAATTCTTCTTACTCCAAACCCTTGGGATGACTCTGCGCCTGTTGGCAAAGGCCTCTAGAGGAGTGCCTTTGCCAACACAGGGGTCATCTACCTCAGATAACCCTTCTTCATCACTTCGGACCATTTCACCGAGTGTTGTAAAGGCTTCGCTTCAACTGTAGACTTGGGGTCCATCTATCATATACCCCTTTGTAGTATTAGTAGTAAGCTGGTACCCTTTGCCAGCTACGTAGTTGATTCGCACAGGGACCTCTTGGTTCGCTGTGTCCGGGTGTCTCAGATTTATTGACACCCGCTACTAAACCTTAAAAGAACCAATGCTGACACCCACCAGCCAATGTTGACTGGGTCTTGCGCTGCCAGTGGCACCTCATTGGGCGACACCTGTATGATGTACTGAATCCACTTTATGTCTGCGTGCACGGCCAGCAGTGGCGAGAGCCACGCCCACTTGGACTGGAAGATGCGGGCAAACCGCGCTATCGACTGGAGGAAGGGCCTTATCAGTTGAAACATGCAAGCCGCGTGCACCAGCTTTCCATGGGCATTGGCTGCGTCGTGCTCGGAGAATTTGTTGTTGGTGTCAGCCCACTTTCCCAGCAGCTTCAAAATTGCATCAACCTTTTCTGGAGGTAACGCCGCCATCTTATTGGCCAAGCCCCAGAGAAAGTCAATGTACCTCTGCCTTATTGCCAGCTCCCTTGTCTTCAGCCTGCTCCACGGCACTCCGGCCCACTCATCAGCTCTATGAACTCTTTTTCCCTCCACGTGTGGTGCAGCATTCGGACAACCAGGAAGTCGTCCACCCACTTGTGGATGGGCCCAAACCCAGCTTCCAGGTGTATGTTGACAATCATGTCGGCTACGGCGCCAAACACCCTGGCACTTGATGTCAGGCCAAACATCAGTGCCCAGTCAATGTACACCTTGTTCTTCCAGTAGACGCAGAGCACATTCTGCTGCTCTGGTCAGACTGGCATCATGCGGTATGCTGCTGCAATGTCGAAGGTTGCCGCCATGCAACCCTCAGGCAGTGCGATGATCAGTGCCACTGTGCTGTCGAAGGTTCCCCCTTCTGTTGGGAAATCATCGGAGCTTATCCCAGCATTGATGGATGCAAACGCAGGGTTGTTTCATGGAAACGACAAGTCCTGCACCATCCTGAAACTGTCTGAGTGCGGCTTGGGCACGAGCCCAAGCAGCGCTGAACAGAAAGGACCAATTAATGCTTCAGGCTCTGGTGGGTTGAAGGCCTTGGAGTAGTGTCCGATCTTCTGTTCGGTTATTATATAGCTGTCTATTATATTGGGATTTAGTTGCAAAGAGCTGTGGTTTTCGAAATAAATGTGTGTGTCGGGGCAGCTCGCGCACCCCAACGTCAAAGCCGTCGCGTAGCCCATTTACAATGTGGCCCCATTTGTCCTGCAGTCCATATTTACAGAGTAACGACTCCACTCAATCTGGATCGAGTGGAGTCACCACACCCCTGGGGTCAGGCCTGGGGCTGGCATGTTGTGTGGGCTCACCACACAGGCTACAGCCATGGCAGTTGCTGCACGCATTGCCAAAGGCGCAGGCTGAACCTCTGGCCCAATTAAAGCAGTAATGCTTCCTGTTGGGGACAACAAGGGTGTTCCTGCTCTTCGCGTTGATGGAAATGGCTGCGGCTGGCTTGCCATGGTTGGTCATGGATGCTCTGCAGCCTGCAGGCAGGTGACCAGTGACATCAAAAGCAGCAGGCTCTGGCCTTCTTTCATGCTGGTGGCGGGGAGAATTCACATGGAAAGGATCGCTTGCCTGAAGGGGAGGTGGCTCGCATCGCTGGCTGTCCACTGGACGGTCTGGTGGCTATTAATGTTAGTGCTGTTACGTCCGTGGCCAGGTCATGGGCCGGATAGCTCTCATTGCTGGACGTCATACTCCATCATGATGTCCCAACTGTGGGACCATCCCAGGTCCATCACTAACTTGTGGTGCGGGGCAAGGGCCCTTGCTCTCGCTTCGCGGTGATAAAACCTGGTTTGATCCTCAGCTGCCTTGGCTGCCGCATACCATTCCACTGTTGATATGGACTTCTCGCTCCGGCGGTCCAGGCCCTTGGCTGTGAGGTCCCCTTGTGCGTTCACAACAAACTCTTCTTCCCCTCTGCTTGCCTTGATTCTGGCTGCCAGGGAAAGGGAGGTGTACAGGACATAGTGGAACATCCCGAACATGTCGTCTGCCTTCGGTGGCACAACTACGGGAGGGAGGTAGGTGCAGTCAGTATGCGGCATGACGCAGACGATGGGGAAGGGCATGGGCGGCAAGAGGGAACGTTGGGGGGAGGTGCGAGGGAGAGGTGGGGGGGGGTTCAGTTCAGGGCTCTCCGCGGCCTTTAGCCAGCGGTTGCCAGTGGCCTTTAGCCAAGAGCCGGCCATGCACGAGCCTATCGCTCAGCTGGCCAGCACAGAGCGGTGGGACTACCTATCACACCCTCGGTTTGCATTCTCGGTGGAGGAAGTGTGGGGCCAGGTGGGGGGGAAATAAGGTGAGGGGAAATGAGACAAGAGGGTAGGGGAAGCAAGAAAGCAAGGGTGGCGGGCGGGAGAGAATGAGGGGGCGGGGGAGAAGAGCAAGGGAGAGGGGGGGGGGGGGGGGTGGGTCGGACAGAACTGGCCACTCACCTATGTCCAGCGCGCTTGCTGCTCTACGGTTGCGCTGTCGGCGAACAGGGTTTCCCTGCCATCCTCCTGGGCTGGTGGTTGTCCCACTGCGTGCTGGGAGGGGGGGTTGGGTTGCGGCTGCTGTTGCGGTTGGGGCTGCGGTTGGGGCTGCAGCTGCTGCTGCCGATGCTGGGATCCGGCTGCTGCTATCTGGGCTTTGAGTCGCAAGATTTCGTCCTCTTGCTCCCTCAGCCTGGCCACCATTTCCATGTTGGTGGGCGGCACGCCCCGTGGCAGGTGGTTGTCCTGGATGGGCGGCTCTCGACTCCTGACGGCGCTGGGGGGCCTTGCCCGAAGCTGGTCCGACCGTTGGTGTGCTGGGCGACGTCCTGCGGCTCCGCTGGGTGACGTGCTCTGCTCAGCGCGCTGGCCATGTTGCGACTGCGACGGCGGAGGGGTGATGTTCAGCCCTAGGTGTTCGTGGGTCATCGTTCTGCTCGGTAAAGAGAAATTCTAAGGAGAAAAAGGATCAAGTGAAAGAGCATGGGTGTGACTCTTGAGCAAGTGGATGATGGGCGGAAGAGAAAAACGGTGCAGGGCGGGGCACCCGCGGCTGCGCTCAGCTGGACGCTGGGTGCCGGCGAACGCCGGCATCTCTTCTCACTTCAACGGATCGAAGATTAGCAGCGGCGAAGGGTAAGCGCACCTGAAAAGAAAAGACAAAGAAAAAAAGGAGCAAAGGCGAGGAAAGGTACGGGTGACCCAACAGCGTGTAGGGGACCACATGCAGCCTGCAGGGGTAAGGAAGTCGGTGCGACAGTTAAGCCAGGGTCCCGGGCGGAACTCGCCTTGTGTCCCTAGCGAGGCTGCCGCAGCAAGAAAATCATTGAAGGCTGTAAGGAGCGTAGAGGTGTGAACACCAGATGAAGTCGTGAACGAAGAAGTTTTCTCACGATAGCGGGTCAACGGCAAAATGACCGTGAATGAGGGCTTGCAAAACAACTGGGTGCTTGCGAACGTACAGCTTGAAAGCGTCGGAGGACCAGCACCCTATTCCCTGAATGATGTTGCCGGGGACGCCAGTGAGCGTGAGAGATGTTGCGCCGCCAGAACGAAGGGAATGTCCGCCGATGTCGTGACCGAGTGTGGAACACAGGTGGGAGAGAAACCATGCGGAAGTAGGGGTGGAGCCTGCAGAGGTCAGCCAAAGACCAGGGTGGAAGGGGAAAAGAGAGTCGCGAGAGGTAGCGTGCGTGTCATGAAAGGCGAGGTCAAAAATGTATGTCCTCCAAGGGCGCCGGCGATGCCGGCCTCTAGATAACACTACACGTCATCGAGTGACGTGACTTCATCACCCATACACGCCTATGGGTTATTTTTATATTAGGGTTACATGCGGACCGGGTTGCTCTCCAAGTGGCAAGGGAGGGGACTGGCCTGGACTGGCCTGCCCTGCGTGATGGCGCGGAAGTTGAGTCGGCGCGAATGCCTTGGTCCATGGCTGGGGCGCGCCGGTGTAGGTAGGTCCGAGAGAGGGTGGCGCTGAGAGCGTCTGCATCTTACGGGGCACCCTGGAGGGAGATGGGACAAGCGAGGACCAACCATGGTACGAGGGGCCACCGAACATCTGGCTGTAAACGGGGCGGACTGCAGCGGGGAGCTTGCCTGTGGCTCAACACAGACACGGTGTGATGAAGGAAAATACGCGCCAATGCACAGCCAAGCCCCGTGCTTCTCGTGGAATAGAACTCATTTTTATAGTTCGACTAGATTGAGCTTCGGTTCTGGTATATACATATCTTACGACTCTTGTATATCATTTGAGCTCCCCCACCCTGCAGTGGAGGCGATCTCACAAGAGCGACCATCAGTGGAAACAAAACAATGTGACAAGTCTATGATTTTACTCGAACACATCAGGTGCAGTATCCACCTCCCCTGCTTGTTGAAGTTCTTCTGTGTACCAAGCGGATAAACCTTCCGTTGTGTTTCCACAGCCCCAGGCTGGCAGTGCTTGAGGCCATCCCTCATATGGTCCATATAGTCCAGTCTCATCAGTTGCCGGATGCACCTCCCCTGGTTGAAGTTCTTCTGGGTGCCAGTTGAATAAACCTTCCCTTGCCTTTCTACCGCCCCACGCCAAAGTTACGTCTGGCATTGCGTATTCCGGAATCTCTTCCTTGCTGTCTTCTTCGAGCCATCCCTGCCTATCAAGTTCGGTCAACGTTGCACCATACGGTACGCTGAGTTCCAAACGTGACCGGAACCAGCTTCGAGCATATTCCATTATTCCGAGTGCCCTAAACATATTAGGGATACTAATATGTGGCATCGAGCTATCAGCGTATGTGCAGGTGCGTTGTCTCATGGAGAGTCGTACCTGGCTATGTCCCACTCAACAATTAGCGCCTGATGTGTAGGGGGTTCAAGCGCCATACAAAGTGCAAAATCTAGAAGGACGACATCGCACTCTTGGTTTGAGGAGTTGAAGTAAATGATAACATTATCCCCTTTGAGATCCCCATGACCAACACCACACTGGTGCATCTTGTGTACTGCCATACCAAGAGCGTCTCCCTAAGCAACAAGCTTGTCAACACTAAAGTGGAGGCGGCAAGTAGGGTGAAAATACAAAATTAAATATTCCTGTCTCATTCAGGCCGAGTTCATCGGCGGTCATCGCGCATGTTGTGGGACCGTCGATCAGTTCCATAACATGTCCAAATGTCGTTTCTCCAGTTGGGAGGACACACTATAGCGATCTATTAGCTCTCCTCGGGGGTGATGAAACTGCAAATACCTTGCAAAAGCCATAAGACCAAGGAACGGTGCAACCTACCGACATCCAGTTGTATGCTGTACAAAATAACACGGAAAGCGAAAAACATGCCTTGCAAAGCTCTCATACGATCATATGCCCAAGCTTCATTAGCGGCCATTCGGGCCCCAGGAAGCCATTCGGCACTATCAAATTTACCCCAAAAATCTCTGATACAAGGTCCAAAGCTTAAATAGCTCTCTTGAAACAATTTGACAACCACAGATGCAGGTGGCACGTCGGGAAAATCTTTTGAGGTCATAATTCCCTTCCAGACTTGGGACCATTTGCCGTCCCCGACATGAATGGGGGCTTGCAATACCAGCTGGGGTATGGTCATGAAATGCGCCGTGCCCTTCTGGATGAGTAGAGGGAGCTCGCGCGTTCCAGGCGACGGAGGATCATGATAGGATACCATGTAGTTCGTCATGGCAAGTACTTGACCAGGAAGAAGAGGAGCCTTCGACGAAGCATGCTTGTACGTGATCCGCCTTTCCGATAAAACATCCACCTCCTTTCTTGATCGAGGGCAATTATAGTAGAAAAAACCACTTTCGATGTTCACAAGTGGTGCACCCAGTGGCATGTTCTGGATGCAGATAAGAGCGGTTGTTGCATCACGTGATGCAGTCTTGATGTCGGTTCGAGCTTACATAAGGAACGCGTAAACAAGTAAGATAGAGGACACTCTAATAGGGCACCCTTACATAATCTACTTTAGCCCAATATTTTGAGCTCAATAGACATTCACACGGTCACTTTTTCACCACTTTGCCTCCTACAATCCATGGAAATAACCTCTAGAAATGAGTCCCAGGAAACAGAATATTATTTGAATAAAAATTGAGCTGTATATAGACAAAAAACTTGAATTTTACAAATGTGCAGGAAATCACTTGTATGATGCAAGGACATGCTCAGAAAATTTTTGGGCAAGGACGACGAAGGACATTTGGCCGCTTATGTAATCAATCACATGACCTCAGCAGAGTGTGAAATTTGAAGAAAAGCTGGCTGAACCAACCACATCTCTATACCTAGAGCATCCAGCATGGGCTGGAAGTCTAAAGCATGATTAGCATGCCTCAAAAACCTGAGAAAAGGTGCCCCGAGTGATTTTTATCCAAAATTTCATTGTGAGCTCAACTTTATTGAGCAATACTGGGGTGCAGTCAAGTTCTGATACAGGTCAAGTGCACAAATGACATATATGGATGCCATGGAGTGCAATGTTATTGCTTGCCTTGGTGATATCCCATTGATCCAAATTCAACGGTCAGCGGTTTCCAACTACATCATCTGAATATGGATTAGTCATTGCTTTTTTTTTTTTTGGAGTAGCTATGCAAATCAATCTGCAATATTCATTTCAGCATACTGTCAGGGTTCACGCATTTCCTTCCACAAGTTTCTATTTCCTTCCATGAGTTTCCGTTACCTTCCGTCAGTTTCCATAACCTTCCGTCACCTTCCATCACATTCCGTCAGTTTCCATAACCTTCCGTCACATGTCACATTCCGTCACCTTCCGTAACCTTCTACAAGTTTCCGTCTCCCCTATTATGTAAGCCTTGCCAGCGCTATAAGACTGTAGCCCGTGTGGTGGCGTTTCCTCAGCTTGATCTCTGAGGATACCCACTACACAGGCAAGTCCCCATGTATCTATCGTTGGTAGAGTTATAAACTGAGGATACCCACTACACAGTTGGTCATTGTCCTAGTATCGGCTCTTATCTCCTTGAGTATCTTTGGTTGTGGCTTTGTCATTAGTGTTGCCCTCACACCACGACTGGATCAGACGTGTATATCATGAGGCCACGACCGAATTCGCTCATCATCACCGCTTTCGTTGCACACGGAAAGGAGCTGAACAGCGGAGGTTCCATGCTTGTTCTTAAGTGCCACACAGCCCCACCTGGTCCTCAGGCGGCGTGCAGGAATATCTGGGATATCCAGAAAGCACCCCGGGATCCACCAGTTCCCGTGTATGTCAGGCAATAACCATTGAAAACTCATAGCTATACAACCTAGCATTCACTACAAATTTCATGAATCTTCAGTGATTTGCCTCATATTATTCAGATCTCAGGCCAGTGACATTCAGTTGCTGCATCTCTGAAATGTGGTGATAGAACCACGGGGTTGTAAGTGACTATCTCACAGGAACCCAGTGGTTGTCGACTCGAAATGCCTGGTTCAATCCATTGGTCTTCTGTTGTAGGATCCCTGAATACCAATCCCTGAATACCCATGAGTCAACCCCTGAAACCAACTCATTGAAATGAAACTTTTTCCACTGAAACTGATTCATTGAATTTTCAACGGGTTCTATTGGTATTTACACTAGCTATAATGGTTTATATACTGAATCCTCAGTGGGTCCACCCAATAGGATTCATTGGGTTGACTACCCACAGTGTCCTTTCTGGAAAATCAATTTCCCTGTACGATGTATTCAAATACATGAACCCCCACCTGCCCATACATGTTCTTCCACCTATGGAGTCCGCTTCCGCTTCCTCGGCCCTTCCTCCCTCTCGACCTCTCTCTTCTTCTTCACTCCCGCAGCCCGCATCCCCTCCTTTCGTTTGTCTTTTTCCTTCTCCTCACGCATTCCTTCCGCCTTCTCGACCTTCTTCCGATGTTTATCCCGCGCCTCCAGCCTCTTCTCCTTCTTTTTGCCCAACTGCTCCTTCCGCAGTGCCCGCATCTGCTGCAACAGCGCGACTGCGCGGCGCTCCGCGGGCTCCATCACGACGGCGCGTTTCTGGAGGTAGGTCTGTTGCCGCTGCGCGCGCATCATTTTAGGCTTAGATGCATAGGGGAGCGCGGCTTGGAGCCCGCGCGGTACTTTGAGGGGGTTAAAGCGGCGCGGCGGGCGCTCGACGCGCTGGTGGGCAGATTAGTGGTCTTGGTAGTATAGAAATACCCCATGCCCGTACCTTGTATGTAGAATTCACGCTAAGCGGCGTCTTAAGCCCCTCGTCGCGCCGCACCTGGCCCGTCAGCCGCATGCCCATCCACCGCGTTTTGTCTGCGAGGAGTAGCGATGTCACCGGGTTATAGAACCGGCGCGGCTGCACCGCGTACCACGCCCGTAGGAAAATGATATCTAGCAAAGCATCTCAGCATCCGGCACCAAAGTACTTACACAAACCGGCACGCACCACTCATCAGTACTTTATCCTCAAAGCTCGCACGGAAGGCGCCATCCGGCTTCGGCAGCGCCTTCTTGATCTGGCCCCTCACCCCCGCGACAGTCCTTATGCTTGCACCCTCAAACTTCGCTACTTCCAGCGCGCTCGTGAACATATCTCGTACGAACGCCGTGTTCTTATAAATCTTATACGGCACACCCGTGAGCTTCAGTTTCTTCATGATCCGCGCCGTGCGGTCGACGTCGAGCACCACGCCTGTCGCCGAGACGCGGAATCCAGGGGTGGCGTTTCCCAATGCGTTGAATGCGCAGAACCCCGTACCAGGGAGCGCCGCGGGCCCCCAGAACGACGCGTAGCAGTGCGCGTGCTCAGGTGTGTACTTGAGCATTCGCATCCTGATACTGTGGTCGTCGAGCGCGTAGAGCGGGCACGTTTGAAAACGGCGCCATCCAAGAGAGAGCACCAGCGGATCGTGTGTCTTAAGCGGGCGTGTATGCCATCGGTGACGCTTCACGCGCACTTGCACGATGCCGAGGCGTGCCTCAGCTTCGGCGGCGGCGAGCCCGCCAACGATGAGCGGGTAGGAAGGGTCGAAGTGGGTGACGAGTTCGGCAGGGATGGAGGAGAGCTCAATGCGGACGTACGTCCCTGGGCGGAAGCCCTCGAGAAGCACACGCGCGGCGGGGTCAAGGGAGGCAAATTCTGCACGATTCAACGCGAGCTGGCGTGAGAGTTCATCTTTCTTTTCGGTGTAGAAGTCAGCGGCGGGAGCGGAGGGCGAGTCGTATTGTTCATCAAATTTAACCTTGAGAGCGGCTTTTTTGGCAGCAAGCGTCGTCGCTTCAGGGTCGACAGTTGTCGGCGTGGATGTAGCAGCGTCGGCGGGCTCAGTCATAGCGGTGCCTTCGAGATCCTCAAAGTCGCCAGTAGCGTCTTCGTACCCATCGCCTGACTCGTCGCCATCGCCTGCACCAGAGGGTCCGGTGATGAATAAATGTCGGATCGAGTCCAGTAGCGCCTCGTCAGCCCACGCGGCGAGAGCATCGCTAGGGATTGGCTCCTTGGTCTGGTCAAGTGTGTCCGCATCGGTGCTGTCTACTTTTTTCACTTTGAAGAACTCGTCGTCATCCGCATCTAGATCCTCGCTGGTGTCAGTATTCTGTTTGGCAGGTGTAGTAGCACCCGCGAGGATCTCCGCCGGGGTCAGGTCGGATTGGTATATTAGCTTCGTCCAGTCGCGGCGTCGGTGTGCGTGCTGAGTGAACGTAGTAAGTGCCTTGGTCGCGAGGTCGGATTTCCACTGGGGCGCATTGTCGTCGTCGTCCTCCTCACCCTCTTGTTCTGGGCCACCTGGAACGCCGTGGTCAAACTCACCCATATCCGAGTCGCTCGATGCGTAGGCGGCGTCTTCTTGTTGCTCCGTGTCTAAAGGCAGGATGGGGGCCGAGCGAGGCGGTCGTCGAAGCGATGTTCGGCCGGTATTTTGGAACTGGGTGTCCGCGTCCGGCTCCTCGTCGCTGCTCTCATATTCAGCCTGGTCGAGCTCGGGGTCAACGTGGGAGCTTAGACCAGAATCGTCTGACACGTCATCTGACACATCACTGCCATCACCGTCGTCTTCCGAATCAAGTTGGTCGACAGCCAAAGGTGCCACGGACGTGTCAAAGAGTCGGATGCTACTCTTTGAGATGCCGTCGGCCAAGCTCGACTTGACGTCCTGCAGATCCATGACCATGCGCTCGCCCTCTCCCTGTGGTACTGGGTGGTTCTGGATCAGATTGATCATCCGCCCATACAAGGAGACAAACATACCATTCTCGTCCCCATCCTCTCCCGTCCGTCGCGTGAAGCTCCCAGGCACATTCACGTACACTGCGTCCTTGTCGTACATCACCCCGCCCACATCGCTCATTGGCGCATGTATCAGCTTCATCTTGTCGGTCAGCTTGCGCCGTTTCTCGCTCTCGACCGTGGGCAGCGGACACGGGTCCGGGAGCACGCTCACGCTCGTGATGCGCAGGTCGCCTGCGCCGGGTATGTGCACTGCCGTGCTCTGCTTGAGGTGTGTGCCACGTAGGTATCCGTACAGAGTAACTGTGCGGTCGCACTTGGGGTCGTGGCGGACTTGCTCGCGGGGCGTAAGATCCTCAAGGCGGTCGGCGAGGAGGTAGGGATGTGTGTTGCGGAATATCAGGGGGCGAAATTTCATGACAGAGATGAAGCGGCTGAGGTTCTGGATCTCCTGGTCGGGGTAGCGGCCGTTGATCACGCCGGAAAGGTAGAAGAGCTTGGCGCCTTGGTAGATTTCTGTCCAGAAACGTTTCTTTAAAGCCTTTTTGGTGGCACGCTGGGTAGCGATTTTTTTAATAAGGTCGAGGTGTGAGAGAACACCGATAACTTTAGGGAATCCGTGAGCTTGGAGAATGTTGAGGAACTCGAACGTTTCCTGCTGCTATGTCAGTGCGATTCATGGCCATAAAACGCTTGCATGCGTGCCATTTCAAATCCAAAAGATCCATCAACCATCAACAATACGAGGTCGGCAACCTTTCCGATGTCGATCATAGAGTTTAGGTCATTGTTGCATTCGACGAATGTGAGGCGACGTTTCTTGCCGCTTACGACTGTGACGGGACCTTTTATCTCGTTGAGAGAGTGCTTCGTATATCGCCTCACTAGGCTTCTCATGAGAGTCGTCTTTCCAACCTACACGAGCGCATATAGATCATCCCTGTGTCAAATGCAACGATCGTTGCTTACCCCCGGGGGCCCTACAATGGCTACAATCACCGGAGGAGGTTCATCATCGGGCGTCCGGTCGACCAAGGGTACGTGCAAACGAGTCTGGTCTCGCTCAACATTCCTCCGCGCTTGCTTGTCTGCTCGCCGCCCAGATTTCGGTGCAAAAGCCTGAAAGAGGTCAATACGTTACAGGGAACGTGAGATGAAGCCTACCTTTTCATTGATACCAGACTGCTTCCCCTTACCCTTTCCACTCTTCTTCTCAGCTTTGACACCAGAGTGTCGAGCCCTGTGCGCCTTCTGTGGTCGGTCCTCCATGAAGACTTTCTCTCCTTCTTACGTAATCGCCCATCTTGCCGCTTGCGCTCCCTCCACAATTCGCTGCGCGTAATCTCTCTGGTGGCGCGTGAATTGGTGAGAACTCACACCGGTTAGCGTGGAGAATACGAATGGCACAGCAAATCGACAATATTTATAGTGGCCTATCGCCCGAAGTGGGCAGTGAGTAGCTGATCCACGCTTTTTGACTTGACGCGATATCTGACGGATAACGTCCACACAGAATTGCGCATAGGTCCACAAGGTGTAGCATGGAAACCTCTGGAGGGTGACGGGGACGCGAAGTCTGTCATGGTTCCAGCAGCGGACATCAAATGGGCTGAGTGGCTGCGTGTCGCTCGCAACTTCCAGCTGCGAATAGGGCTCAAGGAGAAGGGAAAGCGAGTGACATTCGATGGATTCGTCAAAGAGGTTAGTTCGCAGTTCCGGTGGTGTGTTTAGCGCAAAGTTCACATGCTAGCCATTGTGACAGGAGCACGACAAGATACTCGCGCTTATGAAGCAACATTTCAGCGTAACTGTCGAGACGAAGGAAATCACATTCAAAGGGTGGAACTGGGGCGCCACCGACTTCCAGGGTGTGTCCACTACTCTGCGTGTGGGCCTCCATCTAACTTTAGTCGTTCAGGTCCAGACCTCGCATTCCTAGTGTCAAATAGGACATCATTTGAGCTCCCCTTGCAAAGTGTAGCCAACTCAAATATTGCAGGGAAAACCGAGGTGTCTCTAGAGTTTACTTCTGCGCCCGACATCAAGGGGGCTAAGAAAGCAAAACCGGTGGATGAGCTGGTCGAGATGCGGTTTTATATTCCAGGAACGCACACAAAGGAAGGCAGTGAAAATAAAGGCAGCGATGACGAGGACGAAGTAGAGATGTCTGCTGCTCAAGCATTCCACGATACCATCAAGGAGAAGGCAGAGATCGGAAAAGTCATCGGCGAGACCCTTGTCTCCTTTGATGAAGTGCTTGTCACAACACCCCGAGGACGTTATGATATCGACATGTTTCCAACTTTCTTGCGTCTCAGGGGGAAGACGTACGACTACAAGGTCCTGTATACTTCCATCATACGACTTTTCTTGCTCCCAAAATTCGACGAGAACCACATCCAGTTTATTGTGTGTCGCTCGCAGTCTGTTTTTTACCATAATGTGAACGCAACTTGCACAGGTCGCTCTCGATCCTCCGATTCGACAAGGTCAAACAAAATATCCATATCTTGTCATGCTTTTCAACAAAGAAGAAGAACTTGATTTAGAGCTGAACATCGATGCGTAAGTGCTGGCAGAGCTGAAGGCCCTGTGTCTGACATGCACCCTAGCGAGACGTTTGAGAGAGACTACAAGGGTAAACTCGAGCAGAAGTACGAGTCGCCCACCTTTACCGTCGTTTCTGAGGTCTTCAAAGGACTGACGGGAAAGAAGATCACTGCGGCATCTTCTAGTTATGAGAGGTAGGTTTAGTTATGTTAGGGAAGCACATGCTGATTTAAATCATCATGCAGTAAGGATGGCCTCCCAGGGTTCAAAGCACACCTCAAAGCCGTGTCCGGGGAACTCTATTTCTTGGAGAAATACTTCTTCTTTGTATCCAAACAACCGACGCTTATTGAACTTTCCGACATCCATCAGGTCATCTTCTCTCGGTCAGTGCACAGTCAGGTCGCCGAATGATCGCTCCGCTGAACGTAGTCCATCGCTCTGTTACAGCGTAGGCGGAGCAATGACATCCGCACGCACGTTTGATCTCAAGATAGAGCAGAAGTCTGGACCAGAGTACACCTTTACCTCGATTGCACGTGAAGAGCATGAAAGCATCGAGTCGTTTTTGAAGTCGAAGAAGGTCCGCGTGACAAACGAGATGGGAGACGGGGATGCAATCATGGCTGCACCTGACGACGACTCGGACGACGAGATGCAGAGTGTCGCGAGTAGTGGCGAAGAGGCGCCCAAGCCACGACTAGGGGACGAGGACGAGGACAGCGAAGAGGGTAAGTCTATTCACCGACGCGGTACTTGAATTTCCAGCTGACTTATACTTCCCAGACGAGGATTTCGAAGCCTCATCTTCAGACGCAGGCTCTCCGAGCGACTCTGATTCATCAGACTCTGGTGCTGCATCCGATGCTAGTGGTGATGCGGAGATCCGAACGAAGAAAAAACCATCAGGCAAGGGAGATGCAGCCAAGAAAGTTCCCCAGAAAAAGACAAGTGTAGACGGTGACGCAAAAGCGAAGCCGAAGAAAAAGAAACCAAAAGTAGAGGATTCTATGGACGTAGATGAAGCCCCAAAGGCCAAACCTAAGCCAAAGAAAGCAGCGGTTGGAGAAGATGGGCCTCCAAAGAAAAAGGTGAAGAAGGAGTAGAGGGATGTCCATGTACTATTAAGTATTGTTTACAGTGTATCGTGTACAACGGTATAATGTTCTTCTGTACCTGCCAGAGACAAATAATTAGTAATACCGTCCGTCCGCCCAACTACTCAAATCCTGGTGTAAATACTGAAACATTAGGTGGACGCCTTGGCAAGCAAGGAGCCTGACTGGAAAGGGTTTTTGGTCGTAGATGGCCCCGCAGGGGCTTGCAGTGTGTTCACATTGATGAGCGGCGCTGCAGCTCGTGAGGAACTGGTGGCTTTGCTGGAATTCTGATTGGGCGATCCCGTGACAGCAGCGGGAGCGGCGGCAGCCCCGAACAGAACAGTGCGCTCTTTGTGAAGCACGTAAGACTACAGTGATACGGCTGTCAATCGAATGGACTGGGGGTGTATTGAAGCAGCACGTACGCGGGCAAGCAGGACACGCTCCATCCATCGTTGGCCCTCATTCTCGTTGCATGAGAAGACATGGAGATAGTCGGCTGGATTCTCGAACAAAGTCAAGTTGTCCGTGGACTTGAGCGCAAAAACAAACGGCTTTGGGGCTTTGTGGGTGCGAGCCACGTAGTAGCAATCGAAGTTGGACAGAGAGCACAAAAACGTCGAGTCTTTGCCCTATGCTGCACTGAGTGCGCCAATCAACAGCGAGGATGCTCTAGAAAAACATACGTTATCACGCTTGGACAGCCAGAGACTGTGTTCTTTGAGCTCCATCCAGCGCTTGTTCCACTTGCCGCGCTTGCTCTCCCACTGGACATGGCCACTGTACATAGGGGAGCTGGATGGCATGGCCTTGCTGGCGAGCAGAGATGCCAGGGGGGTTTTTTTTATCATGAAACTGTTCAAGCGCGTGTTGCTGTTCCAAGAGGCATAGACCTCTGCAGGGAGCTCATAGTCGCGCAATGGTCGCTCTGAAAGGCGGTATAAACAAAAGAAGACAAGCCCATCTGGACTGGATGAGCTTACTCATTCCAAAATCTTGAGCAATTTCCCACAGCATCCAACCGCCAGGCTCTGCGGCAGCCTCGCCGCGGAGTTCCCCCTGGG
This sequence comes from Gautieria morchelliformis, assembly GCA_015179125.1. NCBI lineage: Eukaryota > Fungi > Basidiomycota > Agaricomycetes > Gomphales > Gomphaceae > Gautieria > Gautieria morchelliformis. Next base: position 151,460 of record WHVA01000149.1, on the reverse strand, counting down.
CCTCGACGAGATCTAGAATGTCACGGGCGCGGGTCTGGGGACCTATCTCGACGGTGTTGAAACGCTGCATGTCACCGACAAAGACACGGTGCTGGATAAGATCGGCATCTGGGGTGTGCTTGACCTCCTGAGGTGGTGGGGCAGGATGCGGGGCTACAGGTGGACCGGCAGTGCGGGGGTGTTGAAGAATGCGCTGAGAAGGCCTTAGAGTCGAGGACACAGTACCGGCTCTGACGACAGTAGGCCCGCGCTGCTCTGGGACGTCGTGGGACCGGCGGGTCTGGATGTCAGTGGATGGAGAGGGTTGGTGGCGTTGGACGGCAGATGCATTGCGAGACAACTGTGGAGGCAAACTAGGAGAGGCGGGCGGGCGGAAAGGCGGGCGAGGAGAAGGCAAAGATGGGAGGTCCAAAGACTGATTTCGTGGCTTGGCGATGGTGTTCTGACGAGAAAGCGGGGCAGATGATGAACCTTTGTAAATTTTATGGGAATCTTGGGAGACGTGCCGGGGCTGGGGGGAAGAGACGCCGGGGTCGGCCGGGCGACGGAGAGCGTCGGATGTCGAGGAAGCTGAATGGAGAGAAGAGGAAGCCTGTTCCTGGAGCAGCTTCTGGGTTAGCTGGTCGACCGCAAGGGGGCGCTGGGTCTAGACACTGGGCGTCAACGGGTACACGTATGCGTAGACGGCACGCACCAGTCTGGGCTGGGATTTCTGTCTGAGGCGGTGCCGTTCTTTACGTCTGCGCTCTTTCTCGGCCTTGTCCTGGATGCGGATGGTCTTCTGCGCCTGGAGTGCGCCCGGGATGCGCTGTGCGAGCGGCACGTTGTCCTCTGGGTCGTCCGAGGCGGCGGCGTCGCTGTCCGACTCTGAGTCGTCGTCTGAGAACGCAGACGCCATGCGGCCTTCTCTTCCCTGCTTGCCATACATCGGGTCTTGGACGGTGGTGGATGTTCGCTTCTTCGCCACGTTCAGCCGCGGCCCGGTGCGTTGGTGCTGCCCGCCACGGCGGCCTTAATAAGCCGTGGCGCGTGCATTCGTGAAAATTTCAGCGAGCGGTGGCGTTGGATGGACAGAGCCTCAGAAGTATAGCCATCGTTGTGCATGGCCGTGACGCGTCATATTTGAAATGTGAGCTCTTCCGTGTGCTTGGTAACCGGCTCCCTGATTGGAGCCCTGACCCGAGTTCTTCAATCGAAGCTATTTCAATTACATATTTGGACAATTGAGAGCTTGCACGTGGCTCAACACAGACACGGTGCGATGAAGGAAAATACGCCAATGCACAGCCAAGCCCCGTGCTTCTCGTGGAATAGGAAGGTCACAAGTCTATGATTTTACGAGGCACCCTCCACGTCGCACCACGTGAGGCCAGAGGGTACATCAGGCGCAGTATCCACCTCCCGTGCTTGAAGTTCTTCTGTGCACCAAGCGGATAAACCTTTCGTTGCGTTTCCACAGCCCCAGGCTGGCAGTGCTTCAGGCCACCCCTCAGACGGTCCATGTAGTCCAGCCTCATCAGTTACCATATCCACCTCCCCTGGTTCAAGTTCTTCCGAGTGCCAGTTGAATAAACCTTCCCTTGCCTTTCTACCGCCCCACGCCAAAGTTACGTCTGGCATTGCGTATTCCGGAATTTCTTCCTTGCTGTCTTCTTCGAGCCATCCCTGCCTATCAAGTTCGGTCAACGTTCCACCATACGGTACGCCGAGTTCCAAACGTGACCGGAACCAGCTTCGAGCATATTCCATCATTCCGAGTGCCCTAAACATATTAGGGATACTAATATGTGCCATCGAGCTATCAACGTATGTGCAGGTGCGTTGTCTCATCGAGAGTCGTACCTGGCTATGTCCCACTCAACAATTAGCGCCTGATGTGTAGGGGGTTCAAGCGCCATACAAAGTGCAAAATCTAGAAGGACGACATCACACTCTTGGTTTGAGGAATTGAAGTAAATGATAACATTATCCCCTTTGAGATCCCCATGACCAACACCACACTGGTGCATCTTGTGTACTGCCATACCAAGAGCGTCTCCCTAAGCAGCAAGCTTGTCAACACTGAAGTGGAGGCGGCAAGTAGGGTGACAATACAAAATTAAATATTCCTGTCTCATTCAGCCCGAGTTCATCGGCGGTCATCGCGCATGTTGTGGGACCGTCGATCAGTTCCATAACATGTCCAAATGTCATTTCTCCAGTTGGGAGCACACACTGCGGCGATCTATTAGCTCTCCCCGGGGGCGATGAAACTGCAAATACCTTGCAAAAGCCATAAGACCAAGGAACGGTGCGACCTACCGCCATCCAGTTGTATGCTGTACAAAGTAACACCCAAAGTGAAAAACATGCCTTGCAAAGCTCTCATACGATCATATGCCCAAGCTTCATTAGCGGCCATTCGGGCCCCAGGAAGCCATTCAGCACTATCAAATTTACCCCAAAAATCTCTGATACAAGGCCCAAAGCTTAAATAGCTCTCTTGAAACAATTTGACAACCACAGGTGCGGGTGGTACGTCGGGAAAATCTTTTGAGCTCATAATTCCCTTCCAGACTTGGGACCATTTGCCGTCCCCGACATGAATGGGGGCTTGCAACACCAGCTGGGGTATGGTCATGAAATGCGCCGTGCCCTTCTGGATGAGTAGAGGGAGCTCGCGCGTTCCAGGCGACGGAGGATCATGATAGGATACCATGTAGTTCGTCACGGCAAGTACTTGACCAGGAAGAAGAGGAGCCTCCGACGAAGCATGCTTGTACGCGATCCGCCTTTCCGATAAATCATCCACCTCCTTTCTTGATCGAGGGCAATTGAAGTAGAAAAAACCACTTTCGATGTTCACAAGTGGTGCACCCAGTGGCATGTTCTGGCTGCAGATAAGAGCGGTTGTTGCATCACGTGATGCAGTCGATGTTGAGGTCGGTTGAGCTTACATAAGGAACGCGTAAACAAGTTCAAACTAGCTAAGACGGAAGATGTGATTGGTAATCACTCCCTCCCATACAGTACCCAAGAGTAGCGTCATCGTGAAAATTTCATGTAGCTGTGGCGTTGTATGAATAGTCGTTGAGTTGATATGAGGTGTGAATCATCATACATGATCAGTGAGTGATTCACACAATCTGGACAGAACTGTCAACCCAAATGTTGCAAATTCGCGTGCTTCTGCAATACGATTTGCAGGTCTCTGCAACGAACCTACAGTGAGAATAGGACCCCTTGAAAATATGCTTCGGTACGCACCTGACCACGATCAAGTTCTTTAGAAGCTGTGTCGATTCTAGGACGGAATGTCTTTATCACCTGGACATTGTTCCACGTAGACCATGAGTGCAGCTTCCTGCGACCTGTCTGTAACTATCCGACTTGGGATCACAATGCCTTTTGTGCCCTTATTTTGCCATTTTCATCTTTGCCTGAGTTATCAAATGAACTCGGATGTACTGCCAGAGACATTCACTCTACGGTGTTACTGCGCTTAAAGAGCATAAGCTTAGGGCACGGCACAATTTCCTCAATCACCGCACTCACTCGGACTCGAAGTCTTGCTTCAAAATCACGTCTCTTGACTTTCCAAGGCTAATCAGCTGGTGAGTTATCCCTGACGCAATGCGAATGGCCTTGTATTTCAAACCTGCAGTTATCCCCACAAAATCCTCGATTCTCGCCTCATGGACTTGCCTGATTTATGATCACGGTAAGTCTTTGGTGTTAGGCCAATGCACACAGCGTTCCCCAATGCCGTCAAGCCCTCATTGTGGATTCTGAGGTTGGCTGATATTCCAAAAAGCCGAACCCTCTCACACACGTCACTACAGGTGCCGCATGTGTGGAGAACTCGGTGGTCGTTTGGCAAAGTGCGCTTCATATTTATAAGCTTCACTTTTCCCTATGCGCAAAGATTGAATGGGGAGTACCACAATGCCGGGCTAGTACGTGTCGCCGACAAGTGAGGGGAGAGGCAGCCTCAGGTTACAATGTCACTCTCCTAGACGCTCTAAGCTTGCAGAATCGCTACTTCGGTTTGGTGGTCCTCCTTATCGGTACATCTGGTGAACCGGCTGTGACTACGGCCTTTTAGCATTGTTGTGAGATATCGCTAACCACCAGTTACTCAAATATATATCATTCAATGGTTCTCTCACCAATAAAGTTGTATCATCTATTGTCAAAATTTACAGTAATGGTTGATGAGGTGGTGGTGCCAGCGCAAACAAACGAATGTGCACATGTAGTGCTCGCGCCTACGTCCAACGAGTTAACACAGATCTGGTGTCCCCCTTCAATCTCAGGTGAGATATGTACTCTCGAGGTCGAGGCAGATCTGGCATGATCCGGGAATTCGGAATATTCCGACCCTTGCCAACATACCACAGAATGGAGAAACAATGGCGGTACACATCTCCAAAGGTATTTGCTGTCTTCGCGGACTTGGGAGAACCGTGTGCAATCCCAGCTCTTAGGAACTTCACGATCTCGTCAAGGGTTCAAAAGAAGCTGGAAAGGATTACATAGTGGTGGATGTTCGAGACGATGATTTTGCGGGCGGGCATGTTAAAGGGTGCCTGCGTGCACCATTCCAGGAATATGAAGCTGGGGTCGCAAACCTCGTATCAAAGCTCAAGGACGTGCCTACAGTCGTGTTCCACTGCACGCTTTCGCAAGTTCGGTGAGCACCACAAGCTACGAGCTTGTTCCTTCGTTCAATATGCCAATCTTGCAGCGGCCCAAAGTCAGCTCGGGTGGGCTCTCTCTAGAAAGTAGACCCGAAAACCACACTCATGCTTGGGCTGGAAACACAGATCTATGCCGAGACGCGAAGTGCGTTAGTTGAAGGCCAGAAAGACACACAAGAAATTCTCGTTCTTCAAGGTGGATTCGCGGCATTCCAGGCGGCATACAAGGTATGCTACCAGACTCTGGTCCCTGGACAGCTCATCAACCACTGTGCGTTAATCTTAGGACGATACGAGCTTGATAGAAGGATGGGAACCATCTGGCTGGAATGACGCCTTTTAAGGGATTTGATGGATTCTGCGTGGAAACCATGTGGTATAATGGGTCTTTGTTGAGCTCCTCCGGCCGTTTCCGTCGTACACGGGGTACAGAATCGACCAAGACTTGTATGCATTGGTGTTCAGACCTCATTCTTCTACGACATATTTTCCTAGATGTATTTCAGCGAAGGAGTTGTGGGGTATGGTACTAGTAGTTATTAACCAGGTGCCAATTGTGACGAAAACGAATAACCCTATAGCCCAGTTAAACGCAACCCATGGCCCTTGATAGGAAATGCGAAAATCAGTTGGACATAGTAGCCTACTGATGGACGTACTTACTAGCAGTAATCGCTCTCACAAAGCCGATGCCAACACCACTCGCAATTCCACTCAACAAGCTGGTTCGCGCTCATGGCATTTGGCCATTAATGTTCGAAAAGTCCTCGGCAAGATTAATCCTCTTCAAGTACTTGGAAAGGTGCCTTTCAAGCATTGATATGATATATACATCATAACTCGCACTTTGACGGCGAGCTTAACATCCTTCGCAAGGTTTCCCGGTATCTCCCGCAATTCCTGTTCGTGGGGTTGTTGGGTGACTTAGGGACTCTGATGGTGCGGATTCAGCCATTCGCGTGCAAGCGGCGCTGGGACTGGGATCGAATACTTGGACGGACGGCGATGATTTCTCAGTGCACTGTCAATGTCCGTAAGCTCTCGTGTTCAGTTTACAGTCCTGTAAGTACTTCTGAAATGAGAGCACCGTTTGGACAAGCAAAAGAAATTGGAAAGAGGATGCCGTCGGCCGCGTGCATCAACAGTTATTCACACCACACGCGGGGCTTAGTGGCACGTGCTGGTGCGCTCATCCTGAACGGCTGCACTTACATCCACGATCATCGGGTAGAACATGACAACCGGGGGATTACTGGAGCAACGTACGGACGAGCGGGCGAACAGAAGAGAGGGACGTACGTTCAGAAGCCAGGGGTGTGTCCCACCATCCTGCTGGATCGCCTGAATAATGAATAATTCCCGCCCCCTTACGTGCCGCGACGCAAAGTTGAAGTTTTGAGACTGGCACCGTCGAAGCTCAAGCTCCTAACACTCCCTCACCAGTGTGGCCATCCTTCTGTTGGCCGATGGAAAATAGCTGGAGACGGCAAGGGTGGAAACCGTAAAAGAACAAGAACCTATATTAACCTACGTTCACTAGCGGAGCAGGAACCCCAATCACACTTTCACGTTCGCAGATCCTTGTCGAAAAGCCACGAATAAACAGTCGTAAGACAAACTGATCTGATCTCTTTGGTGTGATATCACCACGGGGGTGACAATATACCATGAACGGAATTTGATCTATTCTTATCATTGCGTTATACAAGCATTGCATGACCGTTAGTGTGAACCTTCACTCCGTGGAATTTAAAACCTGCGCAACGCCCATCTCTGAACACAGAATGAGCTATCATCATCAAGCCTGGAGTGGGTTTATGGATGGGGCTGGTGAGGCACCCATTAGACCCGAACGACTGGCGGCAGCTCTTTCAGGACAGCAACCCGCCCCCGCAATTGCTGCAGCTGCTCCTGGTCAACCTGCCCCGTTATGTCCTTGGACAGGGTGAGATGCGAGATGGCGTGTCCCGACGCGACGCGCCTGTCTATCAATGCAATGATAGGCAACATGAAGCCCGCTATGGGGGTCCCCCCCCTCGATAGTGGCACCGGGGCCGTGACGGCCATGGTGTGCAAGTGAGGCCATGGCGGCCCCTCGGCCAACTCGGCGTTGAGTGCATCCAGGAGGGAGGTAAGGTGGTAGTCAACCAAGACCTCTTCGATGTTCGGGAAGGCGGCGACGAAATCGAGCATCGGCGTCACAGGGGAAACTCCGCGCGAGGTACCCAGCAACATCAGCCCACGTAGGGCGGGGTAAGTCTGGTGTAGACTGCGGACAAATGCAAGGATGTCTCCAGCGCCATCTTGAACGACTGTTAATATCTCGAGAGCGGGAAGATCAAGACAGTTTAGAGCACCGGCGGCATGGTCGGCAGTGAGACATACGCAGAGTGTTCTGACAGACGGTAGTTCGATGCGAGGCAGATTGGTGCAGAGTATTTGATCTGCTTGCAGATACAGATGTGTTAAGCAGTGCAGGGGCTTGAAGAGCATGTGTACCTGCTCCTGAGTGAGTGTATGACCACGAAGCGTGAGGTATGTCACGCTGGCGAGAGGTAGCCGGCAAACCCTGACACAATATCCATGTAGTTTAACAGAAGATAGCACAGGAGCGCCACCGCTGAATAAGGGAGCAGAGAGGGTCGAAATGCGGGATGGATCTGTGAACGCTCCAAGCAAGATGCTCTTAAGCGCGGGAGCGCAGACATCAGCGAGAACTGAGAGATCCTTGGTGAATTCTTCAGGAAGAACAATGGACAACTGGCGCCAACGGGCCGCATGTGGAATGAGGGTGGTCAGTTGCCGGCGGAAGTGGGCGCTAAAAACTCGGTATATTCTTTCGTCGCTGTAGGACGGGATCCCGAACCTGATATCGAGGAGAAGTCCGCGCGATCTTTCAAGGTAGATATCAAGCAGCTCTATTGTCGACGTGCAGGGACTCAGGTCAATGTATGACCATAACCCAGGCGTCTGCAGGGCGATAATACGCCAGCGGTGTGACACGTGCGATACTAGGAGAGCGAACGGCAACTGGTGCGTCTCCGGGGGCCATGACTCCTCCCACTGCTGGTGTCCCGGGGTGAGCTGGAGACCAGCCTTGAAAATCTTGGAGAGTATCTCGCATGGGAGGTTACTCGTACCAGCATTGCAGTTGAGATTTTCCGTTTCCAAGATGCGAACACGATCGGCTGCTAGAGTCTTGTCCACCGCTTTCAGTTGCGCGAGTAGTTGTTCCCTGGTAGTTTCCAGGTCGGCGACCTCCTCGTAAAGCATTTGCAAGGTCGTCATGGTGTTTTTCAAACCTGTTGATGCCTAATAAAGTTACTATAGCATTTGGTGGAGGCATGTCGAATAGAACTTACCCCCAGGCTGACTGTGTAAGACACGAGAAAGAAACGTGGCCCTTGACTGAGATGGTTCGGATGCGAGTCGGAGTTCACATGCCACCAAAAGCACCAACTGTGAACATCGAAAATGGTTTTTTCTACTTCAGTTGCCCTCGAATAAGCGAGGAGGCGGATGTTTTATTGGAAAGGTTGCCCACGTACAACCGAGCTCTTCGGAGGCCAAGTACTTGCCGTGACGAATTACATGCTATCATATCGTGATCCTCCTCTGCCTGGAACACGCGAGCCCCCTCTGCTCATCCAGAAGAATTTCATGACCATACCCCAGCTGGTGTTGCAAGCCTCCATTCATATCGGGGAGGGCAAATGGACCCAAGTCTGGAAGGGAATTATGACTTCAAAAGATTTTCTCGACACGCCAGCCGCACCTGTGGTTGTGAAATTGTTTCAAGAGAGCTGGACCCCGTATCGAAGATTTTGGGGTGATTTTGATAATGCTGACTGGTTTCCTGGGGCCGAATGGCCGCTAATGAAGCTTGGGCATATGATCGTATGAGAGCTTTGCAAGGCATGTTTTTCACTTTGCATTTTAGCATACGACTGGATGTCTGTAGGTCGCACCGTTCTTTGGTCTTATAGATTTTAAGGTATTTGGAGTTGCATCGCCCCCGTGGAGAGCTAATAAATCGCCAGTGTCCTCCCAACTGGAGAAACGACATTTGGACATATTATGGAACTGATCGACGGTCCCACAACATGCGCGATGACCGCCGATATACTCGGCCTAAATTAGGTATGAATATTGAATTTTGTATAGTCACTTTGCTTGCCGCTTCCACTTTAGTGTTGACAAGCTTTCTCCTCAGCCAGACGTACTTGCTAGGGTAATACACAAGATGCATCGGTGTGGTGTTGGTCATGGGGATCTCAAAGGGGATAATGTTACCATTCACTGCAACTCCTCGAACAAAGGTTGCAATGCCGTATTTCTAGATTTTGCGCTGTATATGGCACTTGAACCCCTGTCAAATCAGGTGCCAATTGTTGAGTGGGACATGGCCAGGTGCGACTCTCCATGAGACAACACACCTGCACATACGTTGATAGCTTGATGCCACGTGGTACTCAGAAGAACTTCAACCATGGGAGGTGCATACGGCAAGTGATGAGGAGGCATGGCTTCAACCACTGCCAGGCGAATATTTGGCCGGGGGCTGTAGCAACGCAACGGAAGGCTTATCCACTTGGTACACAGAAGAACTTCAACAAGCACTGGAGGCGGATATGGCACTTGATGAACCTTCTGGTCTCACGTGATGTGCTGTGCACTGGCAATGTGCGTACTCACTTTCCGACGAACTGAGGCACAACTGAATTGACGACTCCGAAGGCGTATTATGAAACGCCTAGCCTGCCGATTCCGGGTAGGTAGAATTTGGCTTTAGGATATTCGGAAACGGCGTGTTAGTGGCCACGGCTCTTTGAATAGCTTGTCACAGGGTAAGGACATGTTTATTGGTGAGCTAACGACATTGTAGGCCTGTCGCTCTGGACTGATTCAGTAGCTGAGATTGTGCAGTGCAGAAGTTGCTTCTGGCCTCATGCCTGACCCACGAACATGACACAGAGCACACCAGCATGCGCGACGGCGAGGCCGACGGAGGGTCCCCATGTCCAGTGCTTGCGCGGAGCAGTCGCCCCCGCACGACGGCGGCCACGGCCTCAGCAGTGACACCGGTGTCGGCCCAAGAATATCCACGCACACTGACTCCCGCCCCGCCCGCACCCGACCCCGACGACCCTGCCGACATCATCGACTATGAACATCTTCCTCCAGATCCTTGACCTCGACGAGGACAATCATGGGTTCAACAGCGGCATGGCCTGAGACTACTTTGAGTCTGCCACCGCGCTCTTTGGAGACATGGACAGTGCGTCGTCGCTCGCGTGCTCATGTCCATGTGGAACGAAGGAGTAAATAATAATCTGTTATATTCAATCTACTCAAGATTGCCTGTCCTTATATACTAAATGTCATGTCCATTTTATTATTAATACCTTCGAGCTGCTCTGCCGATGCGATGCCGGCGCGCACTGGCTGCCATAATCAGGAGTTGGATTCTCTCACCTCGACAGCCGAGCAGATATCCACCCACACCCATAACACACGAAGTGTTACAGATGAAATGGATGGCAAAATAATACACCTGGAATAGTACGGGTTCTAGGTCATGTGGTGGGCTGGGAGGTGGGTGAGCATGGGTAAATCCATATATTCGTGGCCGCATTTGAAGGCACCTAGCTAGGCTGACGGACTGCTACTATAATCCACCTCCACAGACAACTGCCATCATCATGCTTTGAGAGAGTCAATTGCGACGAGAGGTGGTATTGACCCAGCAGGGAGATGACCGTTCAAAACTTGGGCCCAAATGGCCAAGTACCGTAGGTTGTTTTCTCAAGCTTATTCCATTGTGGTTGGTGTGGGATAAGCCGAAGTCGGTAGGCAAAATGATCGGCAATGATGGTCATTGTCACTGGTCGGTATTCTGTTGATAACACCTCCAATGCCTGTGGATGCTAATTGGAGTTCCATTTTGATGTCTGTCAGAGAACGGGGAGGAAGCGATGCTCTCACAGGTTGCCTTGCTGCAGCAATCAGAATGAAGACACGATTTTCCAGCTTGTTAGAGTGGTCCTATATCCTCTTCTAGGTCAAGGTCTCTATAGCTTCCTTGTAAAGCACGTCCAGACGTCCAAAGTACGTGAGGGGCTGGACACACGTCTACGCTCGTCAGGTACAGCCAAACCTCGTTTTTGATGCGGTCCAAGAACCGGGAACCTGGGCGGCACCCAGAATTTGCATTTGACCGTCGATGCGGCGCGAGGCCTCGCCGGCCTTTGCCGACCCGATCGCTTGAATGGATTGGGTGCCTGGCTCTTTGATGGCATTCATTGACCCTGGCTTCTTTGATGGTGTGCCTGGGTTCTGTGTCTCAGGAATGTAGATCCAGAAGCACTATCGAGCACGTGCTCGCGTATCAATCTGAGCTTCTTCCGCCTACAGTTCACCACTCCGTCCGACACCACCACCGTCATCCTCAGCCAGCTCCAACCTTCAATGACTTCCTGCAAGCATGTCTCTACATATGATCCAGGCGTGTGTTGCCAACTACGAAAGCGAAGATCTGCGGGAAGAAAAGGTGGATCATGTGCGCGGAACTTACGCGGTTCCAGGCATATTGTCAGGATTCCAAATTTCCACGATCACGCGACTTGAAAACCCCCCCGCCGTAGTGGAAGGAAGAATGCCTAGATTTGAACTAAACGCTACAGTAGCTCATAGACGTCGGACGCAGCTTGGGTGACTGCCACAGTGCACACACATGGCCCCCGTCCTGTCATTTGCCGGCTCGACTCCGGCTCAGCCGCCGCAGAAGCCGAGCTCAGTTGCAGCCTGAGAACACTGATTGCGATTCCAGATACTTGATCTGTTCGTCGGAGAGCGTTATATCGAGTGCGTTAATATTGTCAAGCCGGTGCGGGATCTTGCGCCCGCCGACGATGGGAAAGACGTATGAGCAGCGTTGCAGGCAGAAGGCAATGGAATCGCAACTGTGACCAATGTTAGGAATTCTTAGCATAACCACAGCGTGCCTGCGATAGGCAAACTATCACGAAAAGGAATATCCCATATATGTATTAATGAGTATCCTGCACATCAGGCAATGAGTCTGGTGGCGCCCCATCTTTAGGAATGGCAAGGACTTCCTTATCGAGAGCCGAGTTTGACCCAGTGGCGCAAGTCTGTGGAGCACCGAAATGAATGCAAGGAAGCCAAACTTGCAATATGTCCTATACCCAATCAATAATTATTTCAGCCTCAGGACAGCAATCGGAGAGGACTTACGCGCTGTAGACCAAGTAACAGAAAGGCGACGAGAGAGGCTTGGCCAAGGGCATACGTCAATGGTGTGCGAAAGACATTCGAAAGCCGTGCGTGATACTCACAAATCGACTCGCCAATATTAATTGTATCTTCCATGATCAAGGTCGCATTCGAATTTGGGTCCCGATCACGCAGGGCGATCCATGTCATGATGATGCTTAGAGACATATCACTGTGTAGTCAGTCTCATTCTTGGAGATATTCGAAGAGAAACATACGCGGCAGAGAGGAGTCGAAGCAAACAGAAAACAGAGAGGCGTACCAGCAGAGAGATTGTCATGATGTCAACCATATGGACTCGTCGAAAAATACGACGATAGCTACGAAACGTGACAACCAAAAGGACTGAAAAACCATTAATGACTAACACGGAAACTGGTAAGGGTAACAACTGACTATCCCAAAGGCACGTCAGAATGATCAGCGAAAGCTCCAAGTAGTTAATGGCTTTGAGCATGTGTGTTTGGTTGGTGTCAAAAAGCTGGCACTGACATACACGGGATAGTCAGCGAGGGTGGCCAAAAGAAAGCTCCCAGTACGCACAAGGGGGACTATTCCCATAAAATAAGGTGTGATTAGAAGCTTTTGTCGTAATTCAATCGACCTCAATTCTTAATAGACGTGTGATAACTCACCGTGAAGGTCCGTAGCTTTGTTATCCATGTATTTACGCAACTGAAAGCAGCTCTCATTTCAAACCACAGCTGGATAAGACATTAGCAGGACACTTTCATCTACAGATGACGCGCACATGAATGACAAGGTTAAGGGTGACCGTCAGGGCGCTGTAATTCGATATTGCCATCAGGAGGATGACGACTCTGAGTACGGAAGTGGCCTTACATAATGATTAACTCGATACTCACATGAACCTCACAGAATTCACCAGAGTACTGAGTATCGTGGCCACACCCAAGGTTTGTTCTGTTTGAGTGAAAGCGATGTACTCCACCACATTTCTTTTACCCAGTGGCTTCAGTAGTTGTAGATTGAAAGGATCACTTGAAGCACGCACGTGAAGATCGTGACTGACGTATACAGGAGGTACGCCCACACAAAATTAAAGAAAACAGTATGGCGGTGCATGTTCTCAGAAAGAACGACGGTGAATAGCAAGGCAGACAGAGATACAAAGCCCAGGAGCCGCAGCACAAACATAACGGCATTGATGCCTTGGAGCGGCCTAGTAGTAAGTCGACGTCGGAACGAGGTTCATCTTCAACTTTCCAATCGTTTAAATACGCATGCGGCGGAATCCGGTACCATAGTAGTGATGATAGATGATCAGATGGTCATTATCACTGGTCGGTATTAGTGATGGGCACGGCCTGGCCCAGGCCGAGCCGGCTTAACCTTCCCACGCACAGCTTATTGGTAGTGATCATTGATCACTACCAACAAGCTGTGCGTGGAAAGGTTAAGAACCTAGCTTTCGTGATGACCACTTTCCCGGGGATACTCTCCCGGGGCTACTATGGGAAACGACGACATCGAATTCCTCACGCAGGGAGACAGCTTAGAACACGAATAAAGGAAAGTTATGGCGCGGGGAAACTTAGGCCATGGCTGATCCTAATTTCAACGATCACGGGACTTCAGAACCCCCCGCGCCCATAACCCACATACGCACGGACTATTAATGTCCTTCGGCACAGAATCCGACATGCTATATTTGTCCCCGCACTATCTGGCTATTGTTCCATCGACAATCTATCTATGTTTCGGTCACATTGTATTTGTGCCACGTCATCTAACAGACTACGGATGTGATCCGCAACCAGCCTGTTATGCTGTGCTCAGCGGTAGGTGGAAGTGCGAATGTTTGGGCAAATTGATGAGGTTCTCGAACATGACGTTCTGCGTTCTCCCACGCCTCCAACTTGGGCAATTGGGCTGCTTTTCACTGACTGTGGAGTTGTTTGTCCTCCGCGTCCACTTCCTGACTGTAGCTTTGAGCCTCTATCGCGCGACACCGTCAAGTCAAAACCGAGCCACCGCCTTTGATCTGGTGATGTGCTGTGCACTCGCAGTGTGCGTACTCACTTTCTGACAAATTGAGGCACAACTGAATTGACGACTCCGAGAATGTTAAGTGTCATACGAAGGCGTATTAATATTATTACGGGGCAGAAACGCCTGGGTTTTGTTCTGCTGATGCCTCTGAGCTGCCAATCAGTGTGGAAGGGTCAGATGTTAGGACTGCCATCAATAACGACATGGTCTGGAAAACTAACTATAGCTCCGAAATAAAGAGAGCGCTAAGGTGACGCACGAAGAATATTACAGGCCCCGACAACAGCAGCACCAGCAGTATCGCGGCCGCCCTAAAGTTTTTTCATACTGCCGGCATCACTCACCCAGAGCTTCTCAAAATACAAGTATTACAGATAGGTCCACTGCAGTGAACTGTATGTACAGGGGGGGTGGGTCTCCGTCAACTATGTGGAACGAAGGAGATATAATGATCTGATATTCTATGATCTCAAGTAGATCGTTCTGCCTTATATACAAAATATGATGTCCATTGTATTACCAATCTCTTCGAGCTGCTGTGCCGATGCGATGCCGGTGCACCAGCAACCCGGGGTCGAGAGCGATCTCGAACCTTCGGCTAAGTGCGTGCCGGCTCTGCCTCGGCGGTGTCATCGTCCCGATTACTAACACTCCCCCTCAGCGAGAAGTCCCTTCGGTAAAATCCTAATTTCCCTAATAGATACCTATGTTGATGCATGTCTAGTCCCTTTGTAAATATGTCCGCTACGTTCTCCTTCGTCGGTACGTACGTAAGTGATGCCTCGTGAGAGACCACTTTCTCACGGATGAAATGATATGCGACATTGATGTGTTTGGTACGCGCATGATACGTTGCGTCATGCGATAGTGTAATGGCGCCTAGATTGTCTGATCGAAGTGACGTGGGCTGGGTTTGATCGATTCCAAGTTCCTCGATAAAACGCCTCAGCCAGATTAATTGCTTGGCGCCCTCGGTAAGTGCCATGTATTCGGCCTCCGTGGTAGATAGCGCGATCGTTCGCTGCTTCTTCGAGCTCCATGCGATAGCTCCCCCTCCTAGTATAGCTACATAACCACTAATAGATAGTGCGTCGTTTCTATTAGCATAATCCGAGTCGACAAATATTTCGAGGTCGAGACCAGTGTCTCGTCGGAAGATTATGCCGTCGTCACGTGACCCCTTGAGGTACCTGAGCGCGTGCTTGATCGCCGTCCAGTGCTCGGTTCCGTAAGTAGTAGTGAATTGGCTCAGATGTTGTACGGTAAAAGCCAAATCAGGTCGCGTGCTGAGTGCTGCATACATGAGTGATCCGATCGCCTTGGCATAGGGTACTTCGGCAGTTGGACCTGTCGAGTCCATGGGTGTCGTGAGTTTGATCATTTTATGCAGAGGTGTAGATACAGAATGTGCTGTTGTCATGTTGAATCGATCAAGTATGATGTCGATGTAATGCCCTTGTGACATGATCAGTGTTCCCTCATCCCTATTCCTCTCAACTCTAATTCCCAAGATTTTCTTCATTTCTCCTAAATCTGTTAAAGGGAATTTCCCATGAAGCTCCCCCTTGAGCTTAATCATCCCTCCTTTGGAGTCAGCAAATAGTCCAAAGTCGTCCACATATACTGATATGACTTTGATTGAATCCTTATCTTGTCTGATGTAGACGCATTCATCGGCTGTACTTTGATGGAAGCCGAGATCGAGTAGTAATTTGCGTAAGCGCTGATGCCAAGCTCGCCCCGATTGCTTGAGTCCGTAGAGCGCTCTGTATATTCTTAGAACGCGTCCAGATCCATCATCAAAACCATCGGGCTGGCGCATGTAGATCTCCTCATCTATGGTTGAATTGAGGTAGGCGCCTTTGACATCCATCATTTCGATTTCCCAATCGAGTGTGTTTGCGATCGCTAATAGAACACGTAGTGAATCGAATTTGACCACGGGTGAGGTTATCTCGTAGTAATCCATCCCTGGCCTCTGTGTGAATCCTTGAGCCACAACCCTCGCTTTAGCCTTATCGAATTGTCCGTCCGGTTGTGTTTTGACAGCGTATACCCATCGGCAACCGATAGCTACTCGTCCGGGTGGTAGTTCTGTTAATTCCCATGTTCCTAATGTCTTGTGTTGATCCATCTCAATTTCCATCGCTTTCTCCCAGATCGGCGCATCATCACGTGATACCGCCGCTCTGTAATTCTCAGGTTCAGTGACGATTTCTCTCGTTATGTAAACCTGCTCGGTGCGTCCTGAATTATTCAGCTTCCGGTAATCCGGTCTTTGAGTGATACGCGCGCTCCGTCGAATCTGTGGAGCTGGCGCTTGTTCAGGTGGATCAGGAACGGGTGTTGTCTGGGGTGATGACGTCTGTGGGGTAGATGTGATCGGGTCCGGCACATGCTCGCACGGTGAGTGCTCCCCCTCGAGCGGTGCCGTGTCGTCATCGTCGTTATCTGGGATAGGGTAGAGTTTGTTGTCGTTTTCGTCGAATGTAATATTTCTTGAAATTTGAACATGTTTTGAGGCTTTATTGTAATACCTCCAGGCTTTTGCATGTTCTGCTACTCCGACGAATATATGCTCTTCTGCCTTTGGATCAAGTTTGGCTCGACGTTGATCCGGCACCATAACCCAACAATTTGTCCCGAATTCCTCTAGACGTGCTATGTTCGGCTTCTTGCCGAATAGTGCTTGGAACGGCGTTGCGTCATCTCCAAGCGCTCGCGTGGGTGATTGATTTTTCATATAACACGCGTAAGCCACGGCCTCGGGCCAGAGTATTTTTGGCAGGTTCTTGGCAAATATCATTGCCCATGCGTGCTCGAGTAAGGTCCGGTTGAGTCGTTCGGCAATTCCATTCTGGGCTGGGGAGTATGGAGCTGTGGTCTCCATGATAATGCCATATTTTGCACAAAATTCCTTGAAATTTTTATTGACATATTCCCCTCCATTATCTGGGCGAAACCTCTTCAGTTTCTGACCTGTTTGGGTCTCGAGGAATGCCTTGTACGTCTCGAAGTGTTTGAGCGCTTCATCTTTGGCGCTCCCAAAATAGATGACCGTGTACCTCGATTTGATGTCCGTGAAAGAATAAAAGTATTTCTCACGCGATGGTCCCTCGGTCTGGGCAGGTCCCCATACATCGGATACTGTCAGGTCACCGACCTGTTCTACAGTGTCCTCGGCTCTTTTGGGGAACGGCTCCACATGCCGCTTGCCTTGTATGCATGCCTTGCACTGGCTCGGCTCGTTTGATTCGTCGATCTCAAGTCCGGTGACTAGATCGTTAGACTTCAATAATTTTATGGAGTTTATGTTGACGTGCCCGAGTATCCTGTGCCATTTGTCCCATGACCGTCCTTTTGCCGCTGCGGCAAAGTCCCGTGCCTCGACTGATCGAGTGACCCGTGCCTTCATACAGAATAACCGCCCGCGCTTCTGTCCCTGTGCGAAGGTAACTCCGGCGCGTGATTTGAATTCGACGCCGGTGCCTGAAAATGTGGCCGTGTTGCCCTTATCAGTTAAACGCCCTACGCTGATAAGGTTGTTCGGCGCATCTGGTGCGTGTTTGACGTCACGTAGCTCGATCGTGTTCGTCTTGGCGCCGATCTTGAATTCCATGTATATAGTGCCTCGGCCTTGTGTATGTAGTACCGCACCGGGTGAAATTCCTTCGATTTCTGATGGTTCCTCGGCATAGCTAGCGAAATCATTTCGGCTTCTAGCTATGTGTGTTGTTGCCGCTGAATCGGCTAACCAGTCGGATGCGGATATAGCACTGTATGCTACCTCCTTAGATACAAATGCGAAGTCCTTTTCTTCTGCTTGTTTGACTGTTTCTTTGTTCCCTGATTTGAACCATTTCGGTGCTTGGCCCTCCTTGCCGCCACCTTTCGCCCAACAGTCCTTCACGTAATGACCCTTCTTGCCGCAATTTCGGCACTTTCCCTTTGTTGCTCCTGAGTCATCTTTCCTGGTCCTGTGACGTTGTTGCGCCTTAAGCGCCGTCTGCCGTGCCGATCCAGCTTTCCGTGCTCGATCCTCATCGAGGACCCGAGCTATTAATATATCAGCTGTTGTCCCGGCTCCACTGGCGTTTACTGCCGTAATAAATGCCGACCAAGAATCTGGTAATGACGTCAGCAACGTGTTCGAGAACTCGGTGTCACTGATGTAATGCCCCCGCGCATTCAGTTCCTGTTGAATGCCGCGGAGCTTGCGTACGTGCTCCTCCATGTTCGCGCCGTCCTCGGCAAGCGTCCGGAAGAAGTCTCTTCGGAGATTTACAATCCCCACTGCTCCCTTAGATTCGAATATTGCTTGTAGACTAGTCCATACAGCAAACGCAGACATCGTCTGATTGATGTAAACTAGTTGTTCATCGGCAACTCTGAGGCAAATTTCTTTTCTAGCTTTCTTGTCCTTCCTTCTCCAATCGTCGATCTCCTGCTGTTCGGTCGCAGTGACGTTGTCGGCATCTGCCGGTCTCGGTTCCGTCTCCCTGCCGATAGCCACGTCCCACAGATCTGAGTCATCGAGTATCCACTCGAGCCGCCGGCGCCACGCCGCGTAATTATCCCCGTTCAAGGGGTCGATCTTGTACGTGTTGTTGCTACTCGACATCGTCGATCGGTATTGAGTTATTGGAGTATAGAGCGTAGTTAGATTTGTAGTAGTTTAGTTATGCGCGGGGCCCATAACCTGTGGAACGAAGGAGATATAATGATCTGATATTCTATGATCTCAAGTAGATCGTTCTGCCTTATATACAAAATATGATGTCCATTGTATTACCAATCTCTTCGAGCTGCTGTGCCGATGCGATGCCGGTGCACCAGCAACCCGGGGTCGAGAGCGATCTCGAACCTTCGGCTAAGTGCGTGCCGGCTCTGCCTCGGCGGTGTCATCGTCCCGATTACTAACAAACTACAAGGCTTTCTTGCCGGTCTTTTTGGCCTTCATATGCAACTTCGAAAGCTGTTTCTTCCAGCCATAGCATAAATTGCAATCTGACAGAGACGAAGCAATCAGTGACACCTAGGAAACAAGACCATGACTCGCATGGTGACTGTACCTGTGCTAGTGTGCTTCTTACACTGCTAAACTCCATCCTTGTTCTGAGTCGAAGTAGGCAACTCAAGGGAGTCCTGATCCCAAGGGGTCAACTGGGTACCACGAATTATAAGTGAGGTCTGTAATGGTGACATATTTTGCTATACCCCGAAAAATCCATCGTTCTCCTTCCAAGTAGAACCGATTTCAGTCATCAGAAAGTGATGAGATGAGATATCCATGCCTAACTCACCTCCCTGCCATCGAACGAACAGTCTGAGCACTATGGTTGTGCGTATTATCAGGGTAACCATTACTGAATACTGAGTACTTGTAAATAGCATATTTACCTGCATTGCCCTTAGGGCAATGCACACTACTGGACTAGCTTAGCTAATCACTGTATAGTTCTTGCATGGGAACCGCATGGCAGTTCCCCAGATCTTACCTTACACTGTCACTACATAGTACATGGAATAACCACATCTTGGTCGAGTTCCATTTGCCCTTGTGACACAAGGATCTAAGATATACACTCTTACACCTTTTTGAACTTCCTGCAGTTGTTTGCCAAGCGAACAACTGAATTGTGGAAATCTGCACAATCTTGAAAAAGATCGCTGCATCAACGGCTGTTTACCGTTGAACATCATCCAGTAGACCCTCTACTGTCGACTGCAAGCATGATGATTCCATGCAGTCAAAGAAGGACGTGAGCTTCTAGCTTGTGGACAACCCCCCAGGCACAGCCTAGCAACACAACGGCTGATGCTACCCTGGACCAAGAGTCCAGGACACCAGAAGATGGAGAGATTGTAGATCTCACCACGCTTGTCCCCCCAATCGAGGACGAGCAAGGACCCGACCACGTATTGCCCAGCATGGCTGAAGAGGGGACACCGATGGACAATAATTTGGCATCCCCGCTGTTTTGGAACCCGTTGAACTAAACGTAAAACTGTGGTGTTAAACACAATTCTAAAGTTCAATCAGAGATTTGACTTTACAAGCACACGCAAGCTTCGAAACTATTTTAACGGAGAACCCAATTAAGAAATTATACTCCGGTGAACAATCAGAATCAGTATTGGTACAGGAAGTGTAGCAATAGAGATTTAACTGAACACGTGTAGTTCTCAGATTGTGCAATACTTTGTGAGGTCAAAGAATGTTTATAGGCGTCCAAGGGTCCAGATACTTTAAGGGGGAAAGCTACCTAGAGTCTTAGGACCGCGGGTCGAGTGAATTAAAGACAACAATAATCCCCAAGACGTGAAAAGATAGTTCTGCGCTTGAACTCTTCCTCAGTTCAAGTATGTCACTATTCTTGTGGCTTTTCTGGTTTTCCAACTCAACAAACGTAGGATATTAACTCACTTACCCTGAGTTAGGTTAATATCTGTAGTGCGTTGATTGATCAAGAAAGATCAATTACTCAAAAGGCTATTAACCCACTTAACTCAGAGTTAAGTTAATAATCTATTGTGTGAATTGAATAACTAATAACCAAGTCTATTAGATCACTGCTCAGAGTGGCATCTAATGGTACAGGATTACTAATCAGTTACTCTTAGTAATGTTGCTGTTCGCAGCGCGATTAGTCAGAGCCTGCTGCAATTAAAATAGAGCACTCTTGTACTTCTCAGAGCCAATCAGAGTTGCTGCAATCTTAGACTGTAGCCAAGTCAGTGAGCCAGTACTTCGGTACAAGGCTGTGTTGAAGTCACACTTCAGTTACTCAAGGTATGAGTGGTTTGGGTGAAAGATGATTGATTGCTTCACTGCTAAAACTGCAGGCTATTTATACTGCATCTATCTAGCTTATGTAACTACTGCCAGGAACCTTGTAGAGGCTTCTACTACTGTGAAGAACCTTGTGGAAGCTTAGAGAAGCTTCAGGAAAGGTTTGGAAACTATTGGAAGGCTGTGGAAGGTTCTATTGCTATATTGGGTTAAAGTCACAGCTCTGTGACAGTAAAGCTAAGAGTATGTAAGAAACTCCCATGCTCATGTGATTATCATGTGACGAGGGAAAGTCATGTGACTTCATGCTGGATTGAGGTCATGTGACTGTGTCATGTGATTGTCAGGTGACTGTAGATAATCAGGTGACTTTGAGGTCAGGTGATTGTCAGGTGACTGTGGATGATCAGGTGACTTTGAGCTGTTTTGAGGTCATGTGATAGTCATGTGACCGTGGGGGATTCTTAGCTAAACTATCAAGAGATTGTTGTATCTTGTGGACCCAATGTGAGTGTAGCATAGAAATATTAATACAACCTTCCTTGAGGACATTTGAAACTAATTAACTACCTAGTAAATGTTCATAAATAGGTAGCTACTTTGTGGACGATCCCTAACACCCGCCCCACTTCCCCTGGCCCAGGAACAAGGGCAAGGGAACAAGGGCAAGGGTAGAGATGTCTCACTGTCATCCGATGGCAGAACCTCAAGAGCGGGGCACGCTTCGAGATGATCTTGAAGTCAAAACTCAGCCTCCCGCTCACGAAGTCGAGCGACAACCGTCGTCCCTGACAGGGCACGACAAACCAAAAGACGAGTGCCTGACAACGATGGGCAAGCCTTGGTATATTCGAGCTCAAGTCGCAAAAGCTTGAGGAAGCATGGCATCGACAATGAGACAGCGGATGCAATGGCCAAGCAAGTGCAAGACGCATCTGGAACATGCTCATGGGCCATCGGCATGAGCATATAGCATCGCGGCTCAACAACACCGCGACGGCCCTCATGCAATTCAGTAAGGAACTCCACCAAATAGAGGAGATCTGACAATGGGACGTGGCATCACTAGAGGACGTGCAAAAGGTGCTTCGCTCACATGAAGAGCCCACGGCGGCCATCAGGAGCACGCCCCGTGTGGCAGCGAGCGAACAAAGCCGCTCCCCCGACGACCAACAGTGACAGGAGCAGGACCGACAATGCATGCCGCTGCCGGCTGCCTCGGTTGAACAAGACGTATGATTCAGAAGTGAATCGCACACGGAACCAGCTGCACCAATGAGCAGCTGCAAGACAATCCAACAGATCGCCAGAGAACAGATTGTCTCAGAGCCCGACTCTGAGACCATGACGGAGAGTCTAGAGCTTGTTACGACCGTTCATTTCCGACTTCCGACCTTCAGTTCGGCAACACTTTCCACCCCTCCGATATTTCCGACATTCTGCCCATTGTTCTATTCCCTTGTTCTTTCGACTCTATTACTCGGACCCACCGGACCCGCTTCATCGTTCATCAAGACCATATATCCGGTCACCCTTGTAGTTCGTTGTCAGACATGTTTTCCCGACCCCTTGTTCTTTGCCATTGTTTTACCTTACCCTGAACCCCCTTGTAGTCCCATTGTTTCCCGATTAGTTAGTTCCCACGCATTGTCTACTCGACTTCCGCTTCCCCCGGAATTTGCTTAGTACTACCCCATTACCTGTTGTCTCAGCTCTTTGTATAAAAGCCTGTCATCTATGTCTGTTATTCTGCAATCAGATAATCACCTTTGATACTTGATTTCCTTCGCTGCATCTCCTGTTCTTAGCCCAGCGAGTCTAGCAAGACCTCAGTCTCTCCGCCTTCCGTCTTCCGCCTCAATTCCACCCCAAGTTCTGACTAACCTTCAAATTCAGTACATTCCGACTTCCGACCCATTTCCGAAATACCTAGGATGATAGTTCATTGGGGGCGCAACCTACAAGTTGAAGCCGCTGTCCTTTCCAGTTCCGACTTAGTGGAAATCTCGATACGTAACAGAGCTTGAGGCCACGCACTGGCAAAAGAAAAAGGCCAGTGCGGCATGTTGCCACACACAGGCTCTTGAGCTGCTAGCCCAGAATGCTGCAGCCACCGTGGCCCAGGGCCACACCGACCGGCAGCCCGACAAGCTGCTCACATGCACTGTACAAGATGCATGGCAAACACGGGCAGCCTACAATAGTAGGCTATATCTGCGCAACGTGGGGCTGATGGGCGACACTTGTCATGCGCCCCCCCCCCCAGAAGCCTGCGCACCGGAGGCGCCCGGCCCCAGTCAGAGAATACACTGACATGGTCCGCACGACATCACAGCCGCGCGACCGGTCCATGGAACTGAGGGCCAGGGCATACCGGACCAGCCAGAAAGCATGCAAGAGCCATATGACCGGATCATATGAATTATACGCGTCGCGATGGCCGATGCCATTGACACGGACCATGAGAAGTCTGCACTGGCGAAGGCCGGCATGAAACTGGCCCATCCAGAGCCATACGTGGGAGGGTCTGACCTTGAAGAATTCGAGGTCTTCGTTGCAGCCATCTTGAGATGGCTCAAGATGAATTGCCTGTTGGGACCGACCAGCATCAATATGTAGGTCGGATACGTGGGCACTCACCTCACCGGCAAGGCCCAGGAATGGTTTCTTCGAAATGTTCCACATTTCGACCGCCAGGTCTGTGACTGGACCTTGGAAATGGTGATGCAGTGTTGGGTGCATTTATGCTCCTGCACCAAAATCAAGCATAATGTATTCGATTTATTGTATGGTGTTTCAATCTCTTCTCACATTGTTCTTGTACCATGCATTCACTTCTCTGATTATTTTCGAAATTTTCCAGTCACTCTCTACCTCTCCATTTCATTTTGTTATTTCTATTTTCACAGGCGGCTGCACCCAGCGGAGTTTGAAATGACTTCGACGCGCGAGCTCTTGAGCGCTAAAGGGCCGGGTGCACGTATATGCATCCTGAGACAGGATAGTGCTCCTCTCTCAGTGACAATAAATTCACTGAGAGAGGCGAGTAGTGTTCTTTATATTTTCATAGCATATTGACTGAAAATCATATAGTACATTTGATTCTAGGTATTGTATTAATATAACAGTGACAATAAATTCACTGAGAGAGTACATTTGATTCTAGCTTTCTAAGAACTCTACCGAACCTTGCTTGCCATAACCCCGAGTTGCTAACATGCAGGGCCTGCAGAAGCGGTTCATGCACACCCTGATACCACCACACGTCAAACAAATTCGACGCGGTCATGCAGGGCACAAAGACCGTTCAGGAAATGCTGAACCACCTCACAAAATACATGGCTCGCATGATACAGCCGCCTGACGACCACACGTTCCGGAGATGGTTCATGTCAGCATTGCATGTACCCATTCCGGATAGGCCGTGGCAGTTGATCGGTATTGACTTCATGGGGCCCCTGCCCAAATCAAATGACTGTGACTACCTGATGGTAGTCCACCTCGTCCCAACAACGACGAGCGTGTTGGCCAAGGGAGTAGTAGCCTGGCTGTTTCTAAAAGAAATCGTCCATAAGCTCCCCATGTCGACTGCCTTCCATCCCCAAACGGATGGAGCGACCGAGCATGCAAACCGCTCGATCGGACAGATACTGCGCACAGTAGTCAGGGACGATCAGAAGGATTGGGCATTGAAATGCCCAATGGTTGAGGTCACCCTCAACAGCAACGTCAGCGTGACCACAGGGTTCGCACCCTTTCAGCTGAACCACGGCCATATGCCACGGATAGACCTCCCCATAGCTGTGGACACCCTGTTAAAGGGGGTAGCCCGGTTCGCACATCAGGCCAGATGGAACCTGATGGCAGGACACGATGCAATCATCAAGCATCGAGTGATGCAAACGTTTCATGTGAACAAGAAACGTACGGCGAGTGACAGGTACGTGGCCAATGACCGCGTCTACCTCTCGACCCAAAATCTGACTCTGCTGAAAGGAAGAGCCAAAAAACTCGTTCTGCGACACATCGGTCCATACCACATCGTCGAGGCGCATAATGACGCCTCAACGGTGACCCTTGAGCTCCCCGATGAGCTGAAAAGCCGTCATATATCACCGGTCTTCCATTCAAGCCTCATATGACAATACAAGGCTAACACCGATGAATTGTTCCCTTGTCGTGAGGCCAAGTCATTTTATGACTTTGGAGCAAATGACGACGAGGAGTGGCTCGTCGACAATATTATCGCACATCGATGGATAAACTCGACGGACCTGGAGTTCCAGGTTGGCTGGACCCTAGGTGACGTGACATGGGAACCCATGTTGTTGTGCAAGGATCTTGAAGCTCTAGATAGCTGTCTGGAGCTCCGGGGGGTAGGCAAGCCACGCAACCTCCCCAAGCGCCACTAGACACGTCTGTCATGTGCACACCATGTGACGTGCTGACCTTGGCACAGTTAAATTTTCACCTTGGATCTTTCCGAGGCGCATTGCTTCTTGGAAGCAACTGTTTTGGAACCCTTCAAGACTTTGGTGTTATTGCTAACACTTCAATCTATCAGAACGTGTCATTTACGAGACTCAAAGAATATTAAACAATGCTGCAGCACAACTCCGGAAATAATTTAATATTTGTACCTTGGTTGCAATCCGCGTAAAAACTAGTCCAAGTTAATACGGATGGAAGGCAATGCATTTCTTAGCAGCACTGAACAATAAACTAAAAGACTGTAGGTTCGAGGACGACTATCGGGGTCCAAGTATTCCAAAAAGATAGGAATGGCTTCACAGGAGAGTTTGTAAGTGGACTGACCCGATTAATGTCAATGCACTGCAATAAACGAGCGACTAGGGTTTAAGTATTGACTTGTGAAAGTCACTGAACAGGAAAGTCATTGATCAGTTCGTCTTGGGTATTGGAGAGCTAATTGACAAGGAAATCGATTGTCAGACTTACTCTGCAGAATTTCACCTGGAGTGTTAGTCCGGGTGGCTAAGTAGAAACGCAACTACTTAACTGAGAATTAATACACTAAGTAAGTGTAATAACCCTAGCTGGGGTTAGCAGCTTAGTAAGCTGTGCAAGCTTGGCAAGTCACACGAGGTACGTGGATAGTAGATGATGATGTATTGGCTGATGAAAGGTGGGCAGTAAGGCCTCCTTGTATATTGTATCTACTATCTATTAATAGACTAGAATGAGTCACGAAGAAATAGGGTGGTGAGTCAGAGCATGTGTTGGCCAATCACAGTCCATGAATAGGGTGTGAGTCATGCACTGAGTCACACAGAAATGGGGTAGTGAGTCAGAGAGAAAAAGGGTAGTGAGTCAGAGCATGTGTTGGCCAATCACGGTTCACAATTAGGGAGTGAGTCATGCACTGAGTCATGCAGAAATGGGGTAGTGAGTCAGAGTGAAAACGGGGAATGAGTCAGAACTCGTGTTGACCAATCGCAGCCCACGATTAGGGGGTGAGTCATGCAGAAATGGGGTAGTGAGTCAGGCATGAGTCACGTCTAAGAATAAGATACACCCTTATTCTTAAAGAGGATTAGCTCAACACAGCCTTTCATTGGTAAGAGGCCCCTCAGCCAATGATACGCCAGAGTCCGAGCATGAGTCACATGCTGAGCCAGGCTCTGAGTCATGCAGGAGTCATTTCCCTAGTCACAAGACTTTGGACCAATAATGTAAGGGCAACCCTGGCTGGTTGTGGAGATCACACTACCACACAACTGACAAGGGGAAATCCAAAGTATGTATAAATGAACAGAGTATACAAGAGAGGGGATTCTCACCTGACAAGGGGAAATCCAAAGAGAAAAGTCTAAGGACCCCAATGTCAGCGAGCCCGTATTGTACTACGCTGCGCAGCAAGGGACAACACTTGGCACCCGCCATCAACCCTGCATCCCCCTGACCTCCCTGACCCTTGATCGACCCTTGATGCCACCCATTATGTGAGTCGCTTGATTTCCGACACTGTTCCGAGAGTGGAAGTTGGAAATTGGAGTGGAACTGGCAAGGCGAACAGAACTGGTGGAAGTTCTCCCAGGAGCGGAATCATTTCTGAAAGCGGAGGCGGAGATGGAATCGGAACCGGAAGCGGAGTCGGAAATGGAGTCGGAACTGGGTGTGGTGTCAGAACTGGAAATGGAAAACAGGGTGTCCCCTGACATCACCCCCCCTCTAGCGTGCTGCGTCCTCGAAGCACGGGACATGAGGGATTGAAATGCCAGTGAGTGGATTCGGTGAGGGGCACCAGGGTGTGTCCTATATTACTCGCGGAGTTTGTCTGGAGCGGAGACATCTTGCTCCGGGACCCACGGATTCTCCTCATACCCATACCCTTCCCATTTCACAAGGAATTGGAGTTGTCCTCGCACAAACCGGCTGTCCAGGATCCGTTCCACCACATAGTGCTCTTCCCCATCTACAATTTCCGGCGGAGGTGGCAGACGAGCCTTCCGACCTGGAATTGGGTCCTCAAGCATAGGGAGTAACTTCACCACATTGAAGATGGGGTGGAGGCGGGACATGGACATCGGAAGTCGGAGGCGGTATGCGTTCCGTCCAACCCTCCGCGTCACTGTGAAGGGCCCAAGGTAGCAGTGGGCAAGCTTCTGCGAAGGGTGTGTGGTGCGGATGTCACTTGCATCTAGATACACCTTGTCTCCAACTTGGTACTCTGGGGCAGGAACCCGGCGTTGGTTGTAGTACCTGGCCATGTCATCCTTGGCCTTCGCAAGGGCCTACTTGGCTTCCGAAAGGGTGGAGTCCATGCGGTCCCGGAACTCATTGACCGTCTCGAGTCGGGAGTCAGCCTGGCGTGGTTCGAAGCCCATCCGTGGGTGTCGTCCGGAGTCAAGCATGAAGGGAGTTTGTTGTGTGGCGGAATGTACATGGTTGTTTTATTGGAATTCCGCCAGTGGAAGTAACTCATCCCAGTCATCCTGCCTCTCATTGACAAAGAGGCGGAGATATTGCTCCAACTCCTGATTGACCTGTTCCGTCTGTCCGTCACCCTGTGGATGGTACGCTGTGGTGGTAGCCAGCTTTATGCCGAGCAGGCGGTAGAGCTCCCGAGTCAGTTCTACAACAAACTGTGGACCTCGGTCGGAAATGACTTGCTTTAGGAGCCCATGCAACTTCCAGACATGTGCAAGGAACAGGCGGGCCACTCCGAGGGCTGTGATCGTCATGTGCATCGGAATGAAGTGGGACACCTTGCTTACCGAGTCCATGACGTTCATGATCGCGTCGTAGCCATGAGACTCTGGGAGCTCAACGATGAAGTCGACACTGATGGTGTCCCAGCGGGATTCTGGAATCAGGAGTGGAACAAGTTCTCCGACGGGCGGATGCCGTTGCGCTTTGGTTCGGAGACAAAGTGTAGAGGACAGGAATTATAGGCAGTAGGTATGGACTTGTTGCTCAAAAGAATAGACTAGAAATTAATTCACTCTCTCAGTGAATTTAGTTGTCACTGTAAATATATTATACACTACCTAGAAATTAATTCACTACAGAGAATTTCTAGGTCAATAAATCGAAAGAACACTAGACTAATTTACTCGCCTCTCTCAGTGAATTTAGTTGTCACTGAGAGAGGGGGAAATCTGTCTCACTGTGCATGTACTACTACCCGTCCCTTTAGCGCCCAAGAGCTTGCGTGTCGAAGTCATTTCAGACTCTGCTGGGTGCAGCCGCTTGTGAAAATAGAAATAACAAGATGAAATGGAGAGGTAGGGAGTGACAGGAAAATTTCGAAAATAATCAGAGAAATGGGTGCATGGTACAAGAACAATGTGAGAGGAGATTGAAACACCATACAGCAAATCGAATATATTATGCTTGATTTTGGTGCAGGAGCATAAATGCACCCAACACAAAGGTCACATGTCTTTACATACTGTCCAATGTAGCGGGACATCTGAGGCCACCAGTAGTTCCGAGCCACTAACTCCAGTGTCTTCCACCTGCCAGCATGCCCAGTGATCTGTGTGTCATGGTGCTGGGACACAATGCGGCAGCGGAGGTCTGCCCCACCTGGAACATAGACCTTGCCTCTGAAGTGGAGCAGCCCATCACGTTCCGACCATTCCGCTGCCCGTACAGACCGTGAGTGCCCTTTCCAAAGTTCCTCCACCGCCTTCACCACCGACTCCTCCTTCTCTCCATTCCGGTACTGCCTCCAGATGTCCCAGAGCATTTCCACTTCCACCCCAACTGCAGTCACTCCCTCGAGGGCACGGATTGCAAAGAGACTTGGGCGGAGTAGTGTCATATCAGCATTGTCTCCACTTCCACTTCCATGATCCGCACGGCGGGATAGGGCATCGGGCTTGCCCATGGTGTGGCCGGGGCGGTGGTGGAGCATGAAGTCGAACCGGGACAGGTGTAGGGACCACTGTGCTTGTCGTCGGTTCAACTTCTTAGATGTGCGGAAGTACTCGAGGTTCTTGTGGTCTGTCCAGATCTCAAATAGGCATAGAGCACCCTTGAGGAAGTGTCGCCACTCCTCCAGCGCTCAGCTGATTGCCAGCATCTCCTTGTCGTGGATCTTGTAGTTCCGCTCGACCGGACTAAGGCTTTTAGAGAAGAAGGCAATCGGATGCCATCCCCCATCATCTTCCTATGACTGTTGTGACAAGACCGCTCCGGAAGAATCCGCCTCGACTCGATAAGGGCGAGAGTCATCGGGAAAGATCAGGACTGGGGCAGAAGTGATCAGCTCTTTGAGTTTGTCAAAGGAGGCCTGTTCCGGCTCTCCCCACTGCCATCCAACCTCCTTCTTGGTGAGGTCGAAGAGGGCACGAGCGTGGCAGGAGAAGTCCTTGATGAACTGCCAGTAGAAATTGACAAACCCAATGAAGGACTGGACCTCTTTCTTGTTCCGTGGCACAGGCCAATCCGATACACCAGAAACTTTGACTGGGTCCATTTCCACCTTTCCTTCCAACACAATCACCCCAAGATGCTCTATCCGTGTCCACTCAAATTCGCACTTTCCGGCTTGAGACACAGGTTGTACTCCCAGAGCCGTTCCAGCACTCTCCGCACGACTTCCCAATGTTCGGACATTGTTTTTGTGAAGATGAGGATGTCATCGAGGTAGACGCAGACAACCCCTTCTGCTATCATGTCATGGAAAATGTCATTCATCATCGTCTGGAATGTGGTGGGACTGTTGGTGAGGCCAAAGAACATGACCTGTGGCTCAAAGAGTCCTCGGTTGGTATGGAATGTGGCCTTCCACTCGTCTCCCTCCTGGATCCGAACATTATTGAAGCCCCAGCGGACATCCAGCTTAGTGAAGTACCTTGCCCCGTGGAGTTGTGTGATTAGTTCAGAAATGAGTGGAATGGGGTACCGGTTCTTGATTGTGATCGCATTCAAGGCCCGGTAATCCTGCACAAGTCTGAGCGAGCCGTCCTTCTTCTTGATGAAGAACACCGGAGATGCCATGGGTGACTTGGAGGGGCACATCCTCCCTGTATGGAGGTTTTCCGCAAGGAATGCATCGAGCTCTACCTGCTCCTTGGGTGACAGCGGGTAGACTTTGCAGTTGGTGGGCTTTGACCCAGGCTCCAACTCGATGGTATGGTCCCACAGCTTCTGTGGAGGCAGGGCATCAAACGACTCCTTGGCAAAGACGTCCTCGAACTCCCACAGGTACTCCAGAATTTCCGCCTCCACTCTATCATGCTTCTTGGAGGCTTCAGCAAGGCGTTGCGAAATATTTCCGGTGGCGTGGATGTGTTCCGCTTCCGGTGGAAGGTTTACGTACAGCAAGCGCTCCCCTTCCGCCAGAGTGTCTTCCGGGCCAAGTCGGATGACATCGGAGACGGAATCAGAATCGGAATCGGAAGTGGGACCCGGTTCAAATTCCGCTTCCGAGTCTTCTTCTGCAAGCAATGGATAGGGGCCAGAATGATATGTCTGTATGAGTCGTTCGGTCTTCCGCTGCTCCTGGCGCTCCTTCCGCACTTCCGACTGGCACATGTGACACTTGGCTGGACATCGACTCATCAGTACCTTCTGAGTCTGCCAATTGATCTCCGGGTTGTGCTCCTGAAGCCAGGTAAATCTGAGGATGACGTCTTGCTTCCCCAGGCTGGTGACTGCAAAGGAAGTGCGTTCTGAGTGTCCATCGTAGAGGAGAATTGTGTCTACTATCTCCGTGATGGACCCTTCCTCATTGGGGCTTCCATCCACATTGAACACCGGGATTGCACGTTGCAACTTCCGCGTGGTCAGTCGGTTCCGTTCCACATAGTCCTGGTCTATAAACTGACCAGTGGCCCCGCAATTGACAAGGGTGGGTCCGGATTTGACTTCCGCCGTATCTGTCGTCTGGATCTCCACCTTAATGACTAGTGACTTGGGGCCAGGGGTGGCAGCAACAACATAGTGTTTTGGGAGGCGTCTCTCCCAAGGGCAGATGCGGGATGGATGGGGTGTCGGATTTGGTTTTTGTGTGACTTTATCCGGTGGGTCTGTACGAAGTGAAGGGTGTGGGGGCTTCTCATTCTCTACTTCAAGACAGGCAAACCAGTTATGTACAGGCAGCAGGGGCACACATCTCACCCGCTGCGTGTCACAAAATCCGATGCATCTTCCACTTCCGATGCACCGTGTTCCGCATTTTCGGAAATTCCTTCCGCAGTGGGCACTCCGCTTATGTCTGCACATGCGAGGAACTCTGGAAGGAGCTCAAGCTTCTCCTCTGTGGTCATAAGCCGGATGTCAAAGGCTTGGGGGAACTCGCGGGCATAGTGGCCTGGTTGTTGGCATCGGAAGCAGGTAGTGGTTCCATGGCCTTTTCCGTGCATGCGGTCAACATCCATTCGGGCAGGGCCACTCTTCGAGGGAGGGGGGCTAGGGTTCCTAATAGGAGCAGGCAGAGCAACCGTCGGAAATATTTTCCATGTGGGAATGAATGCACTTCTGGGTTTTGGCACAGGTGGAGTAGGACGAGCGGAACTGCATGTCATGTTCCGGTTTGTCTCCACAAAGGCCTCATTTGCTTCCCTGTTTCAGGACACCCTCCGTGCAGCTTGGTACCACCCTTCTGGGTCATCGAAATCCCAAGCTCCATCCCCAAGCAGCGCAACTTGGTTCTGGAGTGTCGGTTCAAGCCCTCGTCGGAATTTGATGACAATTGTCTTGTCGTCGTCATACTCCGCAAGGTCGATGAGCTCCTGGAAGCAGTCAATGTAGTCATCAACTGGATCCTTGGCCTGGTACCAGCTGGTCCCCTCAAGCTTTGTAAGGGCTGTGAGCTGCTCATTTTTTGGGCAGAACTGGTCGGAAAATGTTTTCTCAAAAGCGTCCCAGTCCCAGAAGTAGTTCCCCTTGCCCTTTGCTTCATGTCGGATCACCTTGTTTGCAAAACGGGCTGCGCGATCCGACTTGAAAAAGGACAATGCCCAGTGAATCCGAGCCTGGTCGTTCGGAAAGAGGTCTCCGATAATTGTGAAGTAGATGCTGCATGCGTTGAAGAATGCACGTCCCTTCTCCCGATCTCCGTCAAAGTCCGCCGGAGTTGCGGGTTTGACCTTTGCCAACTTCGCGGACATCCTCTCTTCTGCCAGTTCCACTTTTCCGAAATACGGCTCATCCAGTATTGCATTTCCACCACTTTGTGGAATATCTAACTTAGCCAAAATCGTTTGTAAGGCTGTTTCAATAGCGTCGGTCTTCATCCGGTTCCGCGTCAATTCCTCCTCCATATTCCGAAGACGATCATCCGGATCCATGTCAGAAGGGGAAATATGGGACGGGATTTCCAGGGTTGGGAGCTCGACGTAAGAAGAGGGGCTGTCATATACCGTGTGCGCGGAAGAGGTTGCGATCTCCGAGGGTCCCTCGATTCCGATGGATTCCTCCGCTACAAGTCCCGAATCTACATTCCAGGCATCAATGATCTATGACTCCACA
Organism: Gautieria morchelliformis; assembly: GCA_015179125.1. NCBI lineage: Eukaryota > Fungi > Basidiomycota > Agaricomycetes > Gomphales > Gomphaceae > Gautieria > Gautieria morchelliformis. Next base: position 118,733 of record WHVA01000149.1, on the reverse strand, counting down.
TACTTCAGCAAAAGCCATGGTCATCCGCTCTCAGGAAACCAAGGCCAAAACAAGACCCTCGACATCATTTGACACACCGACACTTGGCAACTCCTCTGCACAATGGTCCAAGACTGCTGCAAGTCATGCACCACCTGTATGCGCACCAAGCCTCAATGTCACTACCCTACAGCCTCCTGAAGCAACTTCCGATCCCAGAACAACCCTGGAATTCGATATCCATGGACTTCATTGAGAAACTTCCTAAGTCATCTGGCTATGATACCATTCTAGTTATCCTTGACTGCCTTACAAAGCAGTCTATCTTTATTCCAACCTACGACACTATCACTTCTTCCCAGCTCACACAGCTCTTTGTGCTCCACGTATTTTCCAAGCACAGAATCCCCTCCCATGTCACTTCCAACCGTGGATCAGAATTCATGTCATCCTTTTTCTGCACACTTGTTACGTATCGAGATTTCCGCTAAGTCGGAACTGGAAAGGACAGCGGCTTCAACTTATGGGTTGCGCCCCCGATGAACTATCGTCCTAAGTATTTCGGAACTGAGTCGGAAGTCGGAAAGTACTGAACCAAAGGTTTATTCGGAACTTGAGTCGGAACTGAGGTGGAAGGCGGAAGACGGAAGGCTGAGAGGGACTGAGATCTAGCTAGACTCGCTGTACTAAGAACAGGAGATGGAGCGAAGGAAATCAAGTATCGAAGGTGATTATCTGATTGCAGAATAACAGACATACATGAGGGGGTTTTATACAAAGAGCTGAGACAACAGGTAATGATATGGTACTAAGCAAATTCCGGAGGAAGCGGAAGTCGAGTAGACAATGCGTGGGAACTAACTATTGGGAACAATGGGACTACAAGGGGGGTTCAGGGTAAGGTAGAACAATGGCAAAGAACAAGGGGTCGGGAAAACATATCTGACAACGAACTACAAGGGTGACCGGATATGTGGTCTTGATGGACGGTGAGGTGGGTCCGGTGGGTCCGAGTAATAGAGTCGAAAGAACAAGGCGGAATGTCGGAGATATCGGAGGGGCGGAATGTGTTGCGGAATATCGGAGGGGCGGAATGTGTTGCGGAATATCGGAGGGGCGGAAAGGTGTGGCGGAACTGAGGGTCGGAAGTCGGAAATGAACGGTCGTAACAACACTCAGCAAGGCTCTCGAGATGAAGCTCCACTTCACTTCTGGTTATCATCCTGAAGGTGACAGCCAAACGGAACATACTAATCAGACCCTCGAGCAGTACCTCCATGTTTATTGCAACTACCAACATAGCAATTGGTCCGACCTTCTTCCGCTCGTGGAATTCACTTACAACAATGCGCCTTCCACCACCACCATAATTTCACCCTTTTACGCCAACAAGGGCTACCACTATCTCACCATCCACCCTGAACGCGATCTCACCTCCGCCAGAGCCCAAGACTTTGTTGTGGAACTCGACGACCTTCACCAACACCTCCGAGAGAACATATCCGCTGCCCAAAAGAGATATCAAACTTCCACCGATCGGAACGTCTCTGAAAAATACCTTGGCCCTTATGAGATCATCGCTAAGGCCTGCAGTCATTCTTTCACTCTCAGACTTCCTGACAATATGCACACAGTACATCCGGTATTGTTTGACCTCTCTCTCTCTCTCTCTCTCTCTCTCTCTCCGGACCTGTTGAACTAAACGTAAAACTGTGGTGTTAAACACAATTTTAAAGTTCAATCAGATATTTGACTTTACAAGCACATGCAAGCTTTGAAACTATTTTAACAGAGAACCGAATTAAGAAATTATACTCAGGTGAACAATCAGAATCAGTATTGGTACAGGAAGTGTAGCAATAGAGATTTAACTGAACACGTGTAGTTCTCAGATTGTGCAATACACAAAGGTCAAAGAATGTTATTAGACGTCCAAGGGTCCAGATACTTTAAGAGGGAAAGCTACCTAGAGTCTTAGGACTGCGGGTCGAGTGAATTAAAGACAACAATAATCCCCAAGACATGAAAAGATAGTTCTGCACTTGAACTCTTCCTCAGTTCAAGTATGTCACTATTCTCGTGGCTTTTCTGGTTTTCCAACTCAACAAACGTAGGATATTAACTCACTTACCCTGAGTTAGGTTAATATCTGCAGTGCGTTGATTGATCAAGAAAGATCAATTACTCAAAAGGCTATTAACCCACTTAACTCAGAGTTAAGTTAATAATCTATTGCATGAATTGAATAACTAATAACCAAGTCTATTAGATCACTGCTCAGAGTGGCGTCTAATGGTACAGGATTACTAATCAGTTACTCTTAGTAATGTTGCTGTTTGCAGCGTGATTATTCAGAGCCTGCTGCAATTAAAATAGAGCACCCTTGTACTACTCAGAGCCAATCAGAGTTGCTACAGTCTTAGACCAAGTCAGTGAGCCAGTACTTCGGTACAAGGCTGTGTTGAAGTCACACTTCAGTTACTCAAGGTATGAGCGGTTTGGGTGAAAGATGATTGATTGCTTCACTGCTAAAACTGCAGGCTATTTATACTGCATCTATCTAGCTATAGCTTATGTAACTACTGCTAGGAACCTTGTAGAGGCTTCTACTACTGTGAAGGACCTTATGGAAGCTTAGAGAAGCTTCAGGAAAGGTTTGGAAACTATTGGAAGGCTGCGGAAGGTTCTATTGCTATTTTGGGTTAAAGTCACAGCTCTGTGACAGTAAAGCTAAGAGTATGTAAGAAACTCCCATGCTCATGTGATTATCATGTGATGAAGGAAAGTCATGTGACTTCAAGCTGGATTGAGGTCATGTGACTGTGTCATGTGATTGTCAGGTGACTGTAGATAATCAAGTGACTTTGAGGTCAGGTGATTGTCAGGTGACTGTGGATGATCAGGTGACTTGGAGCTGTTTTGAGGTCATTGTCAAGATTGGTTTTTAGGCGTTAATATCGTGTATTAGTGAACACAGCGAATGCCCGAATGACTTGTGCAAATACGTATGCCGTTCGGCGAAGAGGGTGAACCAATAAATGTTCACAAGATAAGAGGGCTGCCCGAACAGGGTTTGCCCTATCTACAGTCATAGCAAAATAGCCCGCGACACTTGACGATGCTACGTGCAAGATGTCTCAGAAAGGTTGTCTAAGTAGCAACAATCCTTTTGCCGGCGAAGGCACTCCTTCAGGGCCCTTCGCCGACAGCACAGAAAATAATTTGAAGGCTAAGGTAACGAAGGGGACTGGAATGCATATGGTCCGGGAATCCGCGGGAGACCTCCTGCGAGCGGTGCCGTGACAAACGGAAACACTGTATAGTTGACAGGTGTTCTGCAAGGGTCAAACGCAGAAAAAGGCAAAAACCCACGACCGGTAACTTTGGGACACCTGGGCAGAAGATGGGGTCGAGCAGAACTGGAAAAGGAGCGGGAGAACCTCCCTTGACCGGGAGCTCGGAAGCAGCGGTCTTGAACCGCTACACCATGGTGTTGCTGCTGTTGGATATTGTGGGGTCCATGCGTACCATGGAGCTAGAGTGTCAGCATGAGTTTTGCTGAACACATCTGCAAACTCATGGTATACTTTGGGAACATGCTTTTAATGTCCTTAGAAAGCTCAGGTGAGCTATCTCCCAATGTTGCTCTCTGGCAAGGAGCTCAGGCAAAGTGAGGTCAAGCTGAAATGCTTCAGATCCTTCCAATCTAGCTGCATGCATAAATGCAGGAGCATTGATCAGGGAGACAAGAGGTGCCTCTAAATTTGGAGGGGAGGATGGAGGTGTTGGCGAGGATGCTGTAGGTGAGGTTGTGGTCGTAGCCGGGGCTGAGTGAGCTGAGGTCACCATAGTTGCAGGAGCCGAAGTCAAATTGATGGTTTTGAAAGTAATACTGCCCAATACCCAGTCAATTGACAGATTGTAGCAGGTGAGCCAGTTGTGGCCAAGTACCACTGAGCAACTCGAGTCGAGTGAGGTTAGGTAGAAGGTAACCCATTGTTGTTTGCCGATCGAAAAACTGATGCAGAGGTCTAGAGCTTGGGTAATGGTAGTGTTAATGCTACCATCAAGTAGTTTCAGGGGTATAGGAGAGACAGGCTAAGCAGGCCTACAATATTTCTAGACAAACTTGGATTCAATAAAAAATTCAGAAGACCTACAGTCAACTAATGAGAAATTGGTAAGTGAAGGTGAGGTTGGATGTACATTAAGGGAATCTTTGGACAATGGATGAGAAGTGGCACTGAGTCTGAGCACATGGGTGAGGTTACCACAATCCTCAGATCGTGAGGTTGCTACCTATTTTTTCACCTGCGTAATAGAGGCCGAAGTCCCCTCGTTAGAGGTCTTCATTGCCCGACCCTTGTAACTGCTACCACTAGATTTTCAGCCTTGGGGCAATCCTTGACTATGTGACCTTTGGCACAGCAAAGCGGCAAAGGCATTGGTTGACCCGACATTGGTGTTCCTCAGGAAGGAGTTTGCCATCTTTCCCAAGCTTGCTATAGATGTCAGGCTGGCTCTTGTTGTTTGAGGCATTGTTGTTGGAGTTCTTTCCATTGTTGTTATTGGTCTTGTTGCAGTCTTGTTGCTATTAGAACCACTGGAAGACTGATTGCTGTTAGTGGCATTGTTGTTGGATTGATTAGTGGAGCGAGTCTGAGGGTTATGACCATTAGCCATTGCATCGTATTCCTTATGCTCCCAATAATGGCTGTCACATTCCAATGCAAATTTGTGAAGCTCGGCAAGGGTGTAGAATCGAGGGAAATGAAGAAGATTGTCCTTGATTCGTTTGGCCAAGCCCTTGTAAGCAAAGTGACGGAGTGCAGCATCATTCCACTTAGTCCAAGTTGAAGCTTGGGAGAGCTTGATGAAGAAACGAGCTGCTCTGTGGTGTTCTTTCATGGCTATTTGGGCTTGCGCAGCATTGTCATAGGGGTTGAAGTTGAGTTCAAGCTCAGCCTTGAAACTGTCCCAGTCTCCAAGCCAGTCAGGCTCAGGATGGACTTTGCCAAGGATTGCTGGCTTGAAGTGCTGGAGAGCTGAGCCAGATAAGTATGAGATAGCATACTGTACCTTCAATGCCCCTGTCTTGAAAGCAGAGGGGCAATCTCTGAAGTTGAGTATGCATTGGAGGAAGAAGGTTTGAAGCTTGGCCTGGTCAGTACCATCATAACTGTCTGGTTCCTTGGCCTTGGCTCAGGCTTCTGGGTCACGAGGTTTAGCCAGCTTCATGAAAACCCGACGCATTAGCTCATTATCATCGAGGCCACCGAGGTCATCCGGTGGGCAGTTTGGGAGGTCAACATCATTATCAGAACCTCCAAAGCCATCACCTGGCTCACCTGAAGGGTCACCTGGGTTAGCCCTACCTTTGCCTTTGTTACTTGGGTCTGCAAAAGGTATGCCAGGTGACAATGGTGAATCATCAGGAACCTGGGAGAAACGGCATTCTTCTGAGATACCCCGTAGGGTGCAGGAGCGAGTTATCAGACATAGTGAAAAAGAGAGATACATGGGGTGTGAACAGTCTGAATATACTGTTATAACATGATCCTTTGGAGGGAGGGTGACCGAGCTTGGGGGAGAAACCTTAGGTAAGGTCCAAGATTACGAAACGAGGTTCAAAGAGGGAAGTTGGAGAGGGACTTGGCTTCAGCTTGTATGCTGTGCCAGCCCTACGTACAAGTCCCACTGTCTTAGGTAAACAAATAAGAGGCGATGTTTGAGTCAAGAGGCAAGTACTTAGAAACTAGCTAAGGATTAAAGGGGTTACGATAGTCAATATTCATACTGAGGAATAAGGGTGCATACAGGAGGGTTTATATATGGGCAAGATAAGGGTCAGGGGAAAACATGTGTGGGGATATGGGTGAAGTAATTATAACTAATTGATGTATGATGGAACGGAACAGATAACTAAGGGGATAAGGTCATGGGTTAGCTCAGGCATGAGCTCAGGGTCAGGTATGGTATCACAAGACTCAGGCACAAGTATCACAGGGCTCCGGGTCGGCAGAAAGGTAGTACCAGTAGGTAACCAGCCTTTGGCCGGGTTCTTACAATGGCAAATCACAGGTGGAAAATCATAGCAAATCACAGCAAATCATAGCAAATCATAGCAAATCACAGATAATCGCCAAATATCATTGGAGATTACCTGAGTGATTTCAATTTCATTTTTATTTTTGTCCAGTGAAGACAGTCATAGTATACAGAAAGATTCAAAGCTAGCTATGAACACGCAGAGCCTCGGACGTACAGGTGCCCATGTGGGGCTCCTTGACCTCTGGATAGTCCAACTAGCTAGTTAATTTCTAAGTTCCATGTAGCCTCAAATGGAACCCTGTTCAAGAATCCGAGGATGCGGCCTGTCTAACTAACTCTTGAACAGTCAATTCTTTATTTTCCGTAAAGTTCGGTTCACTCCTATTTGGAGTTCTAGAGAGCTACCCGCTCTGTCTATGGCCATGACATGTATGTACATAGAGCCTTTCAGAGACATTCTAGCGTTTAAAATTGAATATTGACCCCTTGAACGCAGTGATTATACGGCCGTAGCCGTAATACGGACGGTGTGCGTCCGATCACTAGGCTGGTCACACGGAGTTATGGCTTCAACTTCAATTCCAGAACCCCAAAACGCGGTGAGAGCTTGCCTCTAGCTCAACACAGGCACGGTGCGATGAAGGAAAATATGCGCACAGCCAAGCCTGTGAATAGAACTCAATTTTATAGTTTCGACTGGATTAACCTCCGGTTCTGGTATATATATATTACGACTCTTGTATATCATTTGAGCTCCTCCACCTCCTGCAGGCGGTCTCGCAAGAGCGACCATCACAGGAAACAAAACAGTGTGACAATTCTATGATTTTACGAGGCACCCTCGAAGTGGCCAGAGGGTACATCAGGTGCAGTATCCACCTCCCGTGCTTGTTGAAGTTCTTCTGTGTACCAAGCGGATGAACCTTCCGTTGCGTTTCCACAGCCCCAGGCTGGCAGCGCTTGAGGCCATCCTTCATATGGTCCATATAGTCCAGCCTCATCAGTTGCCGTATGCACCTCCCCTGGTTCAAGTTCTTCTGAGTGCCAGTCGAATAAACTTTCCCTTGCGTTTCTATCGCCCCACGCCAAAGTTTCGTCTGGCATTTCGCATTCCGGAATTTCTTCCTTGCTGTCTTCTTCGAGCCATCCCTGCCTAAGAAGTTCGGTCAACGTTCCACCATATGGTACGCCGAGTTCCAAACGTGACCGGACCCAGGGTCGAGCATACTCCATTATCCCGAGTGCTTCAAACATATTAGGGATACTAATATGTGGCATCGAGCTATCAACGTATGCGCACGTGCGTTGTCTCATCGAGAGTCGTACCTGGCTATGTCCCACTCAATAATTATCACCTTGTTTGAAGGGGGTTCCGTACGAGGGGGTTCAAGCGCCGTACAAGAGGGTTCAGGCGCCGTACAAAGTGCAAAGTCTAGAAGGACGACATCGCACTCTTGGTTTGAGGAGTTGAAGTAAATGATAACATTATCCCCTTTGAGATCCCCATGACCAACACCACACTGGTGCATCTTGTGTATTGCCATAGCAAGTGCGTCTCCCTGAGCAGCAAGCTTGTCAACACTAAAGTGGAGGCGGCAAGCAAAGTGACGATACAAAATTAAATATTCCTGTCTCATTTAGGCCGAGTTCATCGGCGGTCACCGCGCATGTTGTGGGACCGTCGATCAGTTCCATAACATGTCCAAATGTCGTTTCTCCAGTTGGGAGGACACACTGTGGCGATTTATTAGCTCTCCCCGGGGGCGATGAAACTGTAAATACCTTGCAAAAGCCATAAGACCAAGGAATGGTGCGACCTACCGACATCTAGTTGTATGCTGTACAAAATAACACCCAAAGTGAAAAACATGCCTTGAAAAGCTCTCATACGATCATATGCCCAAGCTTCATTAGCGGCCATTCGGGCCCCAGGAAGCCATCCAGCATTTTGGCAATCACCCCAAAAATCTCTGATACGGGGCCCAAGGCATAAATAGCTCTCTTGAAACAATTTGACAACCACAGGTACTGGTGGCACGTCGGGAAAATCTTTTGAGGTCATAATTCCCTTCCAGACTTGGGACCATTTGCCATACCCGACATGAATGGGGGCTTGCAACACCAGCTGGGGTATGGTCATGAAATGCGCCGTGCCCTTCCGGATGAGTAGAGGGAGCTCGCGCGTTCCAGGCGACGGAGGATCATGATAGGATACCATGTAGTTCGTCACGGCAAGTACTTGACCAGGAAGAAGAGGAGCCTCCGACGAAGCATGCTTGTACGCGAGCAGCCTTTCAGATAAAACATCCACCTCCTGTCTTGATCGAGGGCAACTGAAGTAGAAAAAACCACTTTCGATGTTCACAGGTGGTGGACTCAGTGACAGTGGCATGTCTGGCGGCAGATAAGAGCGGTTGTTGCATCACGTGATGCAGTCGATGTGATCGGTTGAACTTACATAAGGAACGCGTAAACAAGTTCAAACGGAAGATGTAATTGGTAATCACGCTCCCAAGAGTAGCGTCGTCGTGAAAATTTCATGTAGTTGTGGCGTTGTATGAATAATTGTTGAGTTCATATGAGGTGAATTGTGGCATGATCAGTGATTCACACAATCTGGACAGACTCTGAGCTGTAAGCCCAAATTGCAAATTCGCGTACTTCCGCAATACGATCTGCAGGTCTCTGCAACTACAATAAGACTAGAACCCATTGAAAATATGCTTCGGTACGCACTTCTAGTTCTTTACACGATTCTAGGCAGGAATGGCTTTATCACCTCGACATTGTTCCACTCCCCCTATCACGCACCACGTCAAGACCGTGAGTGCAGCTTCCTGCGACCTGTCTGCAACTATCCGACTCGGGGGCACAATGCCTGTGCCCTTGTTTTGCCATTTTCATCTTTGCCTGAGCTATCAAATGAACTCTGATGTACAGCCAGAGACATTCTATTCTACGGTGTTACAGTGTTTAAGGAGCATAAGCTTAGGGGCACACTTTCCTCAATCACCGCACTCACTCGGACTCGAAGACTTGCTTCAAAGCCATGTCTCTTGATGTTTCAAGGCTAATCTCACCTGGTGAGTTATCCCTGACGCAGTGCGAGTGGCCTTGTTTTTCAAACGTGCAGTTATCACCACAAAGTTGTCGCCTCATGGACTTACCTGATTTATGATCACGGTAAGTCTTTGGTGTTCGGCCGCAAAAGTGCTCAATGCACATGCCGTCAAGCCCTCAAGGCCTCACTTTGGATTCTGAGGTTGGCCGATATTCCAAAAGGCCGAACCCTCTGACACACATGTCACTAGCAGGTGGCGTATGTGTGGAGAACTCGGTGATCGTGCGCGCTTCATATTTATAAGTTTCACTTTTCCCTATGCGCAAAGAGTGAATGGGAGTACCAGCGTAGCGCTCTAAGCTTGCAGAATCGCTACTTCGGTTTGGCGATCTTCCTTATCGATACATCTGGTGAACCGGCTACGGCTTTAATTCTAGCATTGTTGTGATATATCGCTAACCACTAGCTACCCAAGTTCTCTCACCAATAAAGTAGTTGGATGATCTATTGTCAAAATTTACAGTTATAATGGTTGTTCAGGTACGTGGTGCTGCCTGAGCAAACATAAAAACAAATGTGTACATGTATGCATGTGCACGCGCCTAGTACTAATCATCTGTCCAACGAGCACAGACCTGGAGTCCTTCTTGCAATCTCAGGCGAGATGAGCATCCATCTGGACAGAGCTGTCAGCCCAAATGTTGCAAATTCATGCACTTCTGCAGTACTACGATCTGCAGGTCTCTGCACATTGTACAGATTTTTACAGAAAAGATCACGACGCTTAGGCTTGTAACAGGCTGGAGGGTAATATTATGGACAAAGGCGCAGATGGTGGGGGACAACGGAGAGAGAGAGGAGAGTAACATTGAGCTAGCTAGCTTGCAGTCAATTTAATGGCACATATTGTTAGTGCTCGGTCCAGTGCAGTGCTAATATTATTTCGGTTTTTTACGGCTCTGTGCTCCTTGTTGCCAAACCACACTGCACACAGCCTTCGAAGACGGTGGTGGTCTGTTAGAACCACCCGTCTGTAGGGTCGAAACTAAGATACTTATCTATTTCGGGTCGCGTTGATGGACTCCAACTGCGTCTACAATACACCATCACATATTAGACCGCCCTAACTAATCATTCCGGTGTTCAAGAAATAGAGAGGCGTATTTATTGACAAGCGAACAATGATATCTATCCTTCAAATGTAAAGCTGGCACCAACCTGTTACGACATTAGCAATAACGAAACAGGGAGATGACAATGGGTACAACCTTATGGGCGGGGCCGATAGGAGATGTGTCATTCAATTTCTGCGTGTCGAGAGCAAGACCAAATGAGGCTTTGACGCCAGGTCTAAACAAGACGGTCAGCTGGAACCCCACAAGAAAGAGGTGCATGATCAAACCTGAGTGCCTGGGTGTCTATATAAATCAGATACCAGTCAGTCAACCATGCTCTGTGCGAATTGAACTTTGAAGAACCCACAGCCCAAGATGAGCAGTCCGCTAGAGTTGATCTGGAGTGACGACGGGTAAACATCAAAACGAAACAGAAGCAGACACCGTCACCTTGGCCTTGACGAAAGCAGCGGAGTCGAGATAACTACAATACACAGTCATATCACTCCAAAGTCGCAAACCAGGTAGAATAGGTCACATACGCCTTTGCGCCAACCTCTAAGCTGACATTACTGGTTGTCGCCTTGTGGTCATAGACAGCCTTTGCACCGGCTTCGACGTCACGGCTGACGCGGTGATAGTAGCTCGCCGCAAACGTATTGAAGTTGCCCAGGCCATGGAGGGTGACAGCGTATTCGGGAGCGCTGAAGCCGGCGGCGGCAGCGTAGCGCGTGATGGCACCATCTGTAACATTGTATGAAGCCTCAGCGCCTAGCAGGAAACCGTCACGACCAAGAACGGTGTCGGCGGTGAATGTGGGGCCCTTTACATTGCTGGCATGAAGATGGAAGATGTGAACTTAGGCAAGTCATGACCGTACTTTAAAGACATCAAGGAAAGCCCGGGAGTGAAGCCCGGGCTGTTTATAAACAGTGTTGAGCAGGGCAGACTTATGGCCTTTGTCAGGTAGGAGGGTAGTGGTGAGATCCAATTTGAGACCTTTAGCGATCTGATTGTCGAGCTCAACTTGAGTGCGAAGAGCGTTGGCTGTGGTCCAAGCCTGGGTGAAGGTAAGACCATTCTTGGGGTCAACATACTTGGCCTCGACATCTCCGTTGATATGTGACGTTTTGGAGTCGCGTTGGCCAGCGACCTTAAGAGATATACAAGGGGAAAGCTCAGTTCTCACTTGGACGAGGAAAGATACGCGAGAAGGATGGACCTTGAACGTGACATTAGACGGAGTCTTGGTCTTCACTTCTAAGGAAGTGCCGTGGATCGGGAAGTCCTTGCCCAGCAAGTCATTTGAGCTTTTGCCCAAATCCTAAAACCATTATAGCCTGTGAAGTATAAGTTGTGGAATGACCTCACCTTCCAGGATGGCGGCACAGGTTGAGGGAGGGACATGTGGACTAGATGATGGCGCGGACGAGGAATTTTCGTTCCACCTCGGGTATAACCGATATTACGTAAAGTAGTCAACATGAGCAGCGACCATGAACCGTCGGTGCTAGGTAAACGCATCAGAAGTGACAACGAAGCCAACGGTGAATTGCTTGCTGCCTCATTAGCCGGAGACGGGAAGCTTGAGGATGATGACGACGATATCGGCCCAATGCCGATGCCTGACACTGGGGAAATTGGTGCCAGGAAAAAGCGGAAAGGTATTTAATGTGTGTTCCCACATTTGGTCTCCTCTCATAGTTTTATCAGTTTTGCCCCACGAGAGACTCTTTCTGGACCACCTGCCTAGTGCAGACCGATATCACAAAAGCTTTATGCACAGAGATGTGATTAACTTTGTCACAACGACTAAGTAAGTTGCCTCGCAAGTCTTTGCGAGTCGTCAAGTGAAAGACACTCACCAGCATTATCTATCACTGCTAGAACAGACTTCATTATTACTACTTCGGTGGATGGTCATCTAAAGCTGTGGAAAAAGCAAGACACAGGAATCGAGTTTGTAAAGCATTATCGGGCACATCTGGCACCTATCATTGCTGTTTCGGCGAGTGCAGATGGTACTCTCTTCGCTAGCGTTGCAGAAGATGGTACTGCCAAAGTCTTTGATGTCGTTAATTTCGGTGGGTCATAAACCTTGACGTTGTGCTATTATACTTCATCGCCCTCTCAGATATGATCAACATGATAAATTTGGGCTTCACACCGCTGGCATGTTGCTGGGTTCACCGTCGAGGCCAAGCCCAAGGGCTTCTTGCCATGTACGTACTCATTAAGACATATTCCATCTATCTTATTAGTGTCTATCAGCTCGGATGCAGATTCTGGCTGCCTCCGGTTATATGATGGACGAGGGGACGGAAATGCTTTAAATATCATCGAAAAGCTGCACCGATACCCTGTGCATGTGATTACAGTAAGCTTTTCTTCAAGCGCAGTTCTGGTCCAAATATTATTCAAAACAGCGTCACTGGTCAGTATGCCGATCGGTACGACACGGTAGTATCCGCAGATGAGTCTGGTTTCGTCGAGTACTGGCAGCCTCGCGAGCCCTGGGAACCACCGCAAAACATACCCGGGCTCTGGGGACTCAAGAGCTCAACGGATCTGTACGAGTTCAAAAAGGTATTAATCTTTGCCTTTTCCCCTCCGTTTCAACTGACGCATTTCCAGACCAAAAGCACTCCTACGTCCCTTACATTCTCACCCGATTGTTCACACTTCGTCACCCTCTCTATATCAGACCGACAGATCCGAGTATTCAATTTTCTCACTGGCAGAATGACCCGAAAGTATGATGAGTCACTTACGGCTATACAGGAGATGCAGCAGGCTGGCACTGCGGTGCACAAGATAGATGACATGGAATTTGGTCGGAGACTCGCTGTAGAACGAGATCTGGACAAAGACGGGGAAGGCAAAAAGGCGGCTGCTACCATGAACGCTGTCTGGGATGAGAGTGGCCATTTCATCCTGTATCCAACTCTTCTTGGTATCAAAGGTGCGCGAATTATGTTATGGATGCATGAATCGACTTTCATACAAGTAAGCAAAGTCGTGAATACCTACACCAATCGTGTGGTCCGGTTGTTTGGGAAGGACGAGACTGGTCGCTGGTTGAACTTAAGTCTTTACCAGGGAGCACCTGCAAAATTAGGATTTAAAACCGCGGTTAGACGTTTCCTATTACCACTATTCCATCAAGTTTAAACATCCGTGTGGCGCTAGGCAATGGTGGCATCAGCCAATCCGATTCTTGCGGACAGGGAGGCGCGTGATCCAACCTTGTTCTGTACTGCGTACAAACGACAGCGCTTCTATATGTTCACCCGCACTGAGCCAGAGTAAGTAGCTTATTATAATCAATAATTTCCTGATCTGGAGTCGTGGTAGGGACAACAAGACTCAAGGGGATCGCGATGTTTTCAACGAACGTCCCACACGGGAGGAGCAGACCATTGCGTCTTCCCACCCAGTAAAAGGCTCCGCGCTTTCTGCACTTGCCAACACGGCCGTTATCCACACTACTGAGGGGGATCTGCACCTCCGCCTCTTCCCAGAGCACGCACCCAAGGCCGTTGAGAATTTCGTTGGTCATGCACGATCCGGATTCTTTGAGGGTATCATATTTCATCGAGTTATTCCGAAATTCGTGCGTATGTAGAGGCATTATTTGAGTCATACTGACAAAGGTATCAGATGATTCAAACAGGCGACCCGCTTGGAGATGGGACTGGGGGGACGAGCTTATGGGGTAGAGAATTTGAGGATGAATTTACTGATGCTGTGAGACATGATCGGTGAGCAGTTTGGACTAGACGGTTACTCGTTTGACTGATCAAGTCGTTAGTCCGTACACAGTGAGCATGGCCAATGCGGGCCCCAACACTAATGGCTCTCAATTCTTCATTACTACGACTGCAACACCATGGCTGGACCGAAAGCACACTATCTTTGGGCGTGTGCTGCAAGGTCTCGAAGTCGTCCACACGATTGAGAATGTGCGAACTAACAAGGCTGATAAGCCATACGAGGACATTAAGATTATCAATGTCGACGTATCCTAGTGTTTATGTGATTACAATTTCGAACATATGTGACAGACGCCTGATCATGAAACCAAGTACTTATCGCTTCAGAAAAGGCCTCATAATGATAGTTTACCAGCCAGCTTTTATGTGCTGTGCCCACAATCTTTCTTTGTTATCTTAGCATATGCTCTTTTGGCCCTCAGGGTAAAAATGGACAGTTCAGGAACTAGTTCCACTGGTGACGATACAAATTATTCGATGTATGACCAAATGAACGCATTGCCTCTCTACATGGGAAGGGGACGACACTCGGGCAAGATGATGGCGGACAACAGAGTAAGAGAGAGCGATGTAAGACTGACGAAAGAAAAGCGCGAGTACGTTCGACGTGTCATCACAAGGAATCACGCACTGCGAGAGACTTTGTCTAGGACTGAAGACCTGAGTGAGCAATGGGTATATTCATGCGAAAGAAGAAAACATACCACTCTCATGTGCAACTTCGCTGAAGTCTGTAGCCTGGAATTCTGTAGCAACTCCGACCAGGGAACGACGGAGGGCATCTTTCGAGGATGCATACAACATCTTTGATTTCACCTTAGCATCATCGGGCGACCTTGATATAACAGTTCCTCAAGTTAGAAATGCAAGAACCCACAGCTAACATACCACGAGAAAAAGCAGATCTTATTCCTCTTCCCGCCATCCTCCTTCTCGAATTCCAAGTCATAAACTGCCCACCTGCAGTCTGCTTCGGGAAGATCTGCAACAAAGTCGTCGTACGACGGAGAATCGGAGCTCTTCAAAACGATGATTTCTGTATTGTCCTTGCTAAGGCCAAAGATGACGTATTTGAACTTCTTCCCCATCTTAAAAGCCTGGAAAGTCTCGATACATGCTGGGTTGACACCGACGCCAGACGACTGATAAGGGCCATCAGCGACCGACGAGATGGCAATTGACAACAAATTTACTCGCCATTACAGGAAAGTGCTAGAAAGGTTGAGAGTAGGTGAACGTTGCGGTGAAAGGGATTTGGTCGGCTGTGGCCGAGGCTCTATAATCGCCACCACAAATTCTCACGTTATCGATATCGATGTAAAGTCATATGTACCTACCCTGCGCAGTGTGCACAGTTCGCAGTCTGGGAACGAGTTATCATCCATTAGGCCAAAAACGAAACGATCGGAGAACTATCCTCGCGTTGTGAGACTACATTTTTTAAGCCTACTTATTTCTGCCATCGCCCCAGATCTGTTTGCTTCAAACAAGCTCAACATGATTGCTCCTCAAGAATTCGAACATGGTCGGTATAACTAAGCGAAGACCTGATCTAACCAACCCTCATAATCGTATCCTCCATCTGGAGCAGCAGGCATCGCCTGCCGCAGATACTCCATCGCCACCGCAGGCAGTAAGGCCACTCGCAGGTCCATTTCTGACACATAGGGCTGTGAAGCTCAGCTACGTGAGTCATGTCAGAGACTACGGCTGCGACCCGTCGCACCTTATCGTTCGCAATGCCTCGGAATGCATCTCGTAGCTGCTCCGACGACGTTTGATCTTCCATTATGTCCACCTATGCAAGAGTTTTGAGCTCTCGCTACGTCGTCAAAAGTGGCTCATACGTACCAGTAAGTTAATGAAGGCCTCGAATGTTACCGCACCGTAGTCCTCCAAAAGCTGCATATATATGACGTCGAGGTCATCGTCCTACACAGAACCGCTCGGTAAGTCACAATAGTGGGACAAGATTGGACGACGGACAGAATACACAATACCAAGACTAGCCAGCGCAGCGGCCATCTCATCGAGATCTAATGTATTGCTCTCATCCCGATCAAAGTACCTGAATGTACTCTCGAATTGTTCTAGTTGCGCTGGAGTTAGGTTCGACATATTGCGTGACACAATCTGTGGCATTAATTGTTATTTTGTCCGCCGCATCGGAAAGCAAGTATGGCACACCTGATTATCAATAAAAGCTATCTTCTTCCCCACGGCTTGTACTACTAGCTCCAGTTCGAAGGCTAGATCCTGTCCTGTGAACACCGTATAGTCATTCTCCTCTACATTCGCTGCCGCACACTCTTCCTCAGCGCCTGACACTGCATTCAGTTCCTCTTTGAGAGGCGCTAAGCGCGCCTGAATGCTCTGTATGTGCTCTTGTTGTGTCTACTTTCAATAGTAAACTGGTCAGTTGTCGAGAAAGAAATGGCGCGAGAACCGAACGACCTCGAGTGGGCCATCCATTGCCGAAATTTCGGACGAAAGAGTACCCAAGCGCCGTTCAAACGAGTTCGCAAGATCCGCAAACTTGCGTCGTAATAACTCTTTGATGCTATGAGATCGTCAACGAATACGCCAGGGGCGAGGGACATGAACACGCACTTCCGTATTTGGGCATTGATAGCACGCGATGTGCGTGCCTCTGACGCCAGGAGCTCCCGCCATGCCAAATCCAAGTCCTATGCCAATACCCGTCAGGAAAAGCAAGTTTCACCCAACAAGAATTATAAATTCGACAAAAGAATATTGAAACCAACCGCGATTCCAAGTCCCTGCTGTGGCACCCACTCCCGTAAGCCATAAGTCTTAAGCTTTGTTTGCACATTTCCAAAGAGTGTAGCAAGGTCTTGGCGCTCAGTAACCCACTCTCGCTTCGTGCTTGACTTGTATGCTTGGAACGCGGCTGAATGCGCTTTAGCGTCGGTGTAAGTACCCGTGAATGACGAGGCAGCCCACTGGGACTGTGTGGTGGAAAGGGCGTGAAGGAGCTACAGGAAACCAGCTATCAGTTTGCTTCTGTACACGGTATGTCCAATAATGCAGTACATACTGCGCGTGCACGTCGCTCATAGTCATTCTGACTCACCCACACTGACTGCATAAGCTCGGCAAACTTGATGACACGGCGAGAAACTGTCTCTGCTTGGTCTGAGGGAATAATTATTAGTGAGGAATGTGTTGGTGTATGTACACCTGCAGGTACCTTGTGAAGAAAATGCGTGGAAGAACGATGCAACATAAGTCATAACGCTACGTTCATCGGGTTTAGCGGCGTCACACAGATCCTCCGCTTCGAGAAGTTGCTGGGCCCAGGCAATGCTTCTTAAGCTCAATTTTCTGCAAACTCGGCGTACTTACAGGTATTCCGAGATGTTCTTCAGCTACTGAGAATGCTAATCGAGTGATTCCGTGTTTATCCGCCTGCGCCCCAGCATAGCTGAACAAACGTACGGCCACAAGTCGAAATCAGCGCACCTTATCAAGTTTGTCGTAATCGAGAAGATCTGGTCTGTGTGCGTGTATTAGAGCACACCTATCCTCACGAAAAGGGTGTCAGAAAGGTACGACGGTAGATGCATGGATACAACACACAGTGCTAGGCCGTCACTCCAGCTGAGCGAGAAATCCAGCACATCAACTTCCGGATATGGTGCAGTCTTGCGCTGACACCACAAGAGAAGGCCTTCCTTTGCAGAAAGACCTTCTTCGCTAACACGAAAAGGGAGGTCTGGTGAGGTCCCGGATGCAAATAGTTGAAATACGAACTTGATATCGGCGATTGTGAACCGGAGGATAAGCGTCCAGATCATTCCAAGAATGAGCTTGAGGTTTCCATCTATAATATCTAGAATTACATGCCATCAATTCTTGTCCTCAGGAGCCTTCCAGAGAATCCACATTCACCCTCTGGACCAATGTTGGTCAACTTGACACCTCGGCTGGCGATGAAGTCAAGGGCCTTTGTGACATTCTCAGCCTTCTGTACGCGCATTCGGGGAATCTTGTTGTACCGTCCTAAAGAAACATCACCTAACACATGTTTAGCGTCCATTTGACGAGATTTGAATATGACAGCTATACACCCATTATCTCCTACAGCAAGCCTCACACTGGTGATTTTTGAAAGGAAACAATTCATCAGAAATACCATGAGCTGGATTAAGCGCACTCCATCTGAAAGATCTTGAACAAGAGAGGTCATCGGTGGATGATTTTGGGATTCAAGCTTCGTATTCAGCCTAGCTGCAGGCGTGAATTACAACAACCAGAATGAAATATATGTCCTTACCACTTGCAGAAGGTTCTCTCTTGAACATCACGGGAACGCGTCTCCAGCGAGTCCATCGACATTGTACGTTACAGTACTAGATTGACCGAGCGCCACACGTCCGGCGTCTGTCACGTTCCTGCTCGCTCCGTGGCTCATACCTGTATCTATTTCCAAGCTCAGTATCGTCAACCATGGCCTCACGAATCATGTATTCAAGTCGTACCTCAATCTGTGCTAGAAGTACTCCTCTCTCCTATACATCGCACCTTCACTTTGGATTAATCTATGCCACACGTCGAGCGCGAGGTTTAGCTTCCAAAGCTCCCACTCACGAACCCAAGTCGGATACTCTGTGGATAGTGAGAGGGTAGCCATTTATGTTCTATTTATTCTAATAACACCGCAGGTTGGCTCTGCACTTGTTTTTGGTCCCGCTGTGAGTTAGCATTTCACAGCGACTTGGTCGATTATTCCAATCCTTTGTCTCAATCTGGAGTGCAGCTGATCTATCTTTTGGGTCCCGGGTCATCCGTATCTGCGACGAGCCATGGTGATGCGCATGTAGACTCTCATCCCTCTAAGCACCTCGCTGCACCACCTCCTGTTACACAGGTTGACGCTGGCATCCAGCCACACGAGCATGTTGAGGTAGAGCCTGAGGCAGGGGGAAAAGACGAAGCCGGTTCTGACCAAGGGGACGGCGATTCTTTGCCTGAAACCGAGGTTGAGAGTGCGGCTGCCAAGACTACAGTGGGTAACTTCTTTTCGACCGACCAGAGGCATTGGTTCATTTTCGCTCTCCCAAAAGCCTGACATAACCATCACCGCTGAAGGGGCCGACACATTGCAGAACAAGGAAGTAGACAAGATTGACGTGAAGAGACCTAGCCAAGGTGAATTCAGGGACACTCTTGAGCAGGATGTTGTCAGTAATCTCTCAGCTTTTACATACTCTCAAGCTAATAGCTCCGCCCACAGCAGCAATTTAAAGCGGCGAAAACAGCCAAAGTCGAAGAAGAACAGCACAGCAGTTGACTGCAATGAGCGGTGTTTATTCTTGGTTATTAGAGAATTTGTCTGGCGGCAAACTTTCTGTTTTGTGCACAACTTTACTGATCGACGGCGTCAAGAACCAAGTGGGATGAAAAGGATGAAAGTTCAAACGGCATATTGTAACTTTGTTTGTCCGCCGAGATCTAGGGACAACACAAGTGAATGTCTTCTCGAGCGGTGTGCTGTAAGTCCCACTGAAAGTTTATCGTTATTTATTTTCAGTGAGTAATTCATCTGGAAATATCCCGCACCATTGTGTGCCTCTGACCCTTCTTAAGCTATTCTTCTTAAATCTGACGTAGAGGATATGCGACGCGGGATGCTATAATCAGGGCACGGATTGACATATAACAGGGTGTTCACATGATATCATCACATTCGTTCCCTGTAGTGTAGGTAATTTGTTTTTTCTTTCTAAGATACCGACAGAGAGATGATCACGATCTCAACGGTACGGTCTTCCCATTTTCTGTCCCCACACCGTAACTTCACCGACCGCGTGATGTCAAGCGCTCCTTGTTTAACGTGAACTAAACTCTTTGACCTCAAGATTCCAAAGCGATTGGAAACAGATCACACCGAATGTGGCACACGAATTGTGAAATAAGTTGGCATGTGCACGTTTCTTGACCATCACATGTTATATATAACCCACATCTGTATCGAAATGAACCTACTTGCGCTTGCTTGGTCGACTTTGCCTCTGTGCATCAGGGATTTATTCAAAGGAGTATATTACTGTGGGTAGTCAACCCAATGAAACCTATTGAATGGACCCAGTGCAGATTTATTAGCAAAACCACTGCGGTCAGTATAAAAGACCAATAGAACTGAGTGAAAATTCATAAAGTCAAAATCAGTAGAAAAAGTTGTATATCAATATATCAGGTTCAGGGGGAGAATCATAGGTTCACAACATATATGATGGAAGAACAGGATTGTATGACTGTCTTCACTGGACAAAAATAAAAATGAAATTGAAATCACTCAAGTAATCTCTAATGATATTTGGCGATGATCTGTGATTTGCCATGATTTGCTGTGATTTGCTGTGATTTGCTGTGATTTTGTATGACCACCTGTGATTTGCCATAACTAGCTGATTTGCCCTAATTGGTCATGGTACTCCCTGATTCTGCAGGATTGGGGATGATTTTGTAGTATCATTTTATACCCTACATTCCTAGGATAATGTGAGATTTGGTTGAATCATCTGAGATTTCATGCAATCCTTCAAGAAAATTATCATAAGTGATTCTATTTGAGTTTGAGAAATATTCAAGGATTGATGTAGGAAGAATCACATGGGATGTTCTAGTATCTTCACAAATTCTTCAGGTATTGGCTGGGATCTCAGATGATCTTGGCTATGTCAATATCATGACAAATCAGGTGTTATCATTCATTTTGGAAATTTGAAATGATCCCATGGGATTGTAAAATTTCATGGAATCTCATACCATCCCTTGTGGTTTTATAGTATTATGAATGATTATACATGATCACCAGTAATCTCATTCTTCAACCAAGAATATGGTTTTGGAGAACAAACAAAAAATAAAAACTTGTTTTTCAGGAACTTTCAGAATCTAATAATTACTGATCGTTCTGGATCTCACCTAGCAGTCTATCACTAGTGTATAACCTTGAAGTTTTCAGCTCTTACTGCTCATCCCATACTATAACCATACAACTTCTACGCCCTCATCCTATTTCACACCTAGTCTTGCTCTGTTAAAGCCCACACTTTCTGTTTCTATCACAACTCTTATTTTAGCCTCTGACAGTACCAAGATATTGTAGTAGACAGGAATTATAGGCAGTAGGTATGGACTTGTTGCTCAAAAGAATAGACTAGAAATTAATTCACTCTCTCAGTGAATTTAGTTGTCACTGTAAATATATTATACACTACCTAGAAATTAATTCACTACAGAGGATTTCTAGGTCAATAAATCGAAAGAACACTAGACTAATTTACTTGCCTCTCTCAGTGAATTTAGTTGTCACTGAGAGAGGGGGAAATCTGTCTCACTGTGCATGTACTACTACCCGGCCCTTTAGCGCCCAAGAGCTCGCGCGTCGAAGTCATTTCAGACTCCGCTGGGTGCAGCCGCTTGTGAAAATAGAAATAACAAAATGAAATGGAGAGGTAGGGAGTGACTGGAAAATTTCGAAAATAATCAGAGAAATGGATGCATGGTACAAGAGCAATGTGAGAAGAGATTGAAACACCATACAATAAATCGAATATATTATGCTTGATTTTGGTGCAGGAGCATAAATGCACCCAACAGATATGTCATATGGTGCATGCAGCACATGTGCTCAGTGTTCGCAATATTCACCTCTCTGACCAGTCTATCATATACACTACTCTCTTAGACCTTTCTTACTTACAATAAGATATTCCCCCTAGGCAGGAGATTATCCAAGTTTACATTGCCGCTGTGGCTGCCTGCCTACTGTTCACATTCTTCTTGATACTCTTAATACTCGTCGATGTTGTTCCCTTACAGGATGCCAGGGTTTCCAACCTAATCAACCGGTATGATTCCATATTGACCTCTAGCTAGCTTAATCTTATAATCATATTATTTCTGTAATGCAGACTGAACAAATTACTGAGCAGTCACATTGGATGTGTCAGCTTCTCTCTGTACATGGATTGGGGACCACATCTCCTAGTACTGGGAGGTAAGTTGCTAATTCACATCTATAATATTTATTTATATCAGACGAATATATATTTCTCATCAGCCACCATTGTCTCTCCCATCATCTACACTTCCACAAGGACTGGTGACAGCAAATCCTATCTGTCCCTTTCAACAAGCTCAACTGGCTCAGTCTCAGGCTAGCCGAGGAAAGGTAAATCAATGATATGTAGTCAGTGAAGCATGTGCCTGTTCAGATAATCACTCTGCTGCACATCAAGGTCAGGGGGGTTCTCACACAAGAACAAATTCCCAGCAATCAGTTAGACACACCTATGAAATTAACCACTCTTGGGCCTTGCATCTACTAGCTCTCACTTCTAATCCTTTTCAAATTGGTTCACAACCATCCAATTCAACTGTAAATAGCCTAGTGAAGTTCAAGATTGCAATTCTTTCCCAGTATGTTGAGTATTCTCATGCTCTTTCGGGGCACGAGCTCTGGACGTGCGAACGCACCTGCGTATCCGCGTGGCATGCCGATCCCGCCCCAAAGCCCAAACGGGGACTCCAGGGAGACCACTGCCATCGCAGCCCTCCATGATTCCGAGTATCCCGTCGATTCGGACCACACGACATAGAACTCGAGGGAGAGTATATGGAGTACGCGATGCTGGCAGCACAAAGCGCGGGAAATGACCCTAAGAACGTTGAGGAAGCCCGCGAACTCGACGAGTGGCTAGAATAGGATGCGTCAATAAAAAGGGAGCTAAAACAGCATGAAGAGGTTGGTACCTGGGAACTGGTGGAGGCACCTAAGGACGTGAACATCGTTGGAAGTCGGATCATCCTCCACTATAAACACGACGCGAGCGGCAACCTTGTCAGCTGCAAAAGCAGAGTCGTCGCCCAGGGGTTCATGCAAGTCGAAGGCATAGACTACAATGAGACCTTCGCGCCAACAGTGAAGCTCTCAGCAATTCGGATCATCGCGGCTCTGGCGGTCAGAAATGACTGGGAATTGGAGCAGACAGATGTGGAAGGAGCATACCTCAATGCACGGCTGAGGGAGACCATCTACATGCGCCAGCCCAGAGGATACGAGGTTCAAGGCAAAGAGAACCACGTATGTCTCCTAAAAAGAGTGATCTACGGACTGAGACAGTCTGGGCACGAGTGGTATGACCACCTGTGCGCGATCATGTTCAAACTCCGGTTTAGGAGATGCCGGGTTGAACATGCCGTATTCCTTAAGCAGGAAGACAATAACACGTTACTCGTTGCTGCAGATGTCGATGATATGACTATTGCCGGAAGCTCGAGAGAGGTCATCCGCAAGTTTAAGTCGGAACTTAGCCAGGAGCTCAAAATCAAAGATCTAGGTGACCTACATTGGATGCTAGGCATCGAAGTCGCAAGGGACAGGAAGGCTCAAACGATATCATTCTCACAGCACACGTATATTACGAAGATACTGGAGAGATTCGGACTACAAGATGCAAAGGGCCTGTCGACCCCACTCGACCCGCATCACAAATTGAGCCTAGCCCAATGCCCTGTCACGCTGCGCCACTACAAAGCCGTCCGGGGAATCCCATACCGCGAGGCCATCGGATCCCTAATGTACGCAGCCCTAGGGACGAGGCCGGACATCATGTTTGCTGTCACATTTCTGTCACAGTTCATGTAGAATCCGGGACGGCCTCGTTGGGAAGAGGTGAAGCGAGTCTTTCGTTACCTGAAAGGAACGATTGACCAGAAGCTAGTTATCGGTGTCAGGAATTGGTGGACATGGGCAAAGCCAGGAAAACAAGAACACACTGGACTGGAAGGGTTTTCAGATGCCGATGGAGCCTCACAGCACCATCGATATTCAATATCCGGCTATGTGTTCACCATAGACAGAGGTGCCATTTCCTGGAGCTCAAAGAAGCAGTCTGTCGTCACGTTATCTACAACGGAAGCAGAATACATAGCTGCCACTCACGCAACGAAAGAAGGCCTGTGGATTCGCATGTTCATCGCCGAAATTGCCCATCCTCTCACACAGCCCGTCACCATGTACTGCGATAACCAGTCAGCGATATCAGTCTCGAAAAATGATCAGTTCAAGGCACGCACCAAGCATATCAACGTACGATACCATTTCATCCGCGATGTGGTCAAGCGCGGCCTGATTTCCATCGACTACTGCCCTACCGCTGACATGCCGGCGGACATGCTCACAAAGGCCCTGCCGGCTCCACAGCTCGCTCATCTTAGAATATCCGTTGGAGTGCGTTCAGCTTAAGGGGGAGTGTTAGTGTTAGTAAGCAGAGAACGCATGGACCATGACACTATTATATAATCTCGCTGGAACATCATCACACCTCAGTGAAACAGCCATTCACTGAGGTGAGACTTACCTGTCGTTGGACAGACAGTTTACTTATCATATCCCCATAGATAACCTGTCTTAAGCGCAAAGACATATTCATCCCCAGTTATATTAACAGCACACAGATACTGTTAATTCTTCAAATGTGTTTTTACATATTGACAAGACAAAAAGGAAAAGACTAGGGCTGGTTGAGCAGCCTTCCTCGGCTGGTTGAACAGCCGTTCCCCTACAGGTAGACATACGTGGGAACTAACTAATTGGGAACAATGGGACTACAAGGGGGGTTCAGGGTAAGGTAAAACAATGGCAAAAGAACAAGGGGTCGGAAAACATATCTGACAATGAACTACAAGGGTGACTGGATATATGATCTTGATGAACAATGAAGCAGGTCCGGTGGGTCCAAGTAATAGAGTCGAAAGAACAAGGGAGTAGAACAAGGGGCGGAATGTTGGAATTATCAGAGGGGTGGAATGTGTGCGGAACTGAAGGTCAGAAATCGGAAACGCACGGTCGCAACAGTATCTCCCTTCTAAGGTCGAGCCCCGCGAGACCACAAGTCGGATCACGTGACCTGTGAACAAACACATCGGAGTTCGAAAGATAGGCGGGAAGAGAAATGCGTCTTCATCTCGATCCAACATGAGCTCCCAACTCGACTTCTCCAAAATGTCCAGCGCTGAGATGAAAAAACATTTCGACGACATGCTTGCGCAAAAGGAGCTGGCAGAAAAACAAGCGGCCGAGGAGGCTGCGCGGAAAGAGAAAGAGCGGCTGGAGGAGGAGCGCAAGGAGAAGGAGCACAAGGAGAAAGAACGCTGGGACCAGGAACGGAGGGAGAAGGAGAAGAAAGACCGTGAACGCCGCGAGGAGGAGGCGTGTATCCGTGAGGAGAAGCGGAAACGGGACGCGGCCAAAAAAGCTGCGGAGGACAAGGCCGCTGCGGAGAAGGCGGGAAAACAATGGGTGAGTCGGAAATATTGTGTGGGGAGTTCCGGGAATTCACAGAAATTCCTTCCAGAAGATCGTTGAATCCGAGTCCGAATCAGACTTGGAAAGCATGGCGGAAAGTACGCCATCCCCAGAGGGTAAGGGGAAACAAAAAGAAGTCGCCCCTGTGCTGAACGTCGTTGCAGAACGAAAACAGAGGGCGGATGAGTTCCAAAAGGCCAGGAAGAACAAGTTGGCCCAGATGCTGGAGTTGTGGGAGTTGGGACTGGAAAATCCCGCTACAAAAAAGCGGAAAACAAGGGATGGCGAAGAAGAGAAGGCCATGTGCGACCCATGCGAGTCAAAAGGGCTGGATTGCGTGTGGTCCACAAATCTGCAGGAAACGTCCTGCGAGCAGTGCTGGGACAAGAAAAGGTGCTGTGTTGTGGATGGATGTGCCGCGAGGGTGGAATGGAAAAGGCAAAAGGTCGAGACGGAGGGGCCTGAAACCCCTAAGTCGAAACTGGGACCGAGTGGAGGAAAATCTGCGGAAGCGTTTTCCAGTAACCGGAAACTCGGAGGCAGCGGTCCTAAACCACTTTACCATGTCGTATCCCCTTACCGACATTGCCGGGTTGTTGAGGGCAATGCGGAAAACGCAAGGCGAAATCTGGGATATAATGCTGGACATGGCGGAAATTCAGCAGCATCAGGTTCTGTCGATCCAGAACCAGATGACTGTCATGTCTACAGTCCTAGAACAGTTGACCTGGGAAATGTGATGGTGGAACGACGTAGTCCGGGATAGAATGAGCGCGCGACTGCAGGAGCAGGGAAATGGGGTGGAAGCGGGTCCAAGCGAGAGGACGGAAACAAGGGACAGAGTGGAGACAGAGTTGGTGTCTGTTGAGGTGGGACATGCGGAAGAAGAGTCGGAAGTGGAGAATGAGGGCGAGGTGGAAACAATGAGGGAGGAGTAGGAGTCGAAAGTACTTGTAAATAATTTCTTGGAGCGTCAGAAAAAATAGCGTAATGGAAATTAATCGGATTTGACATGTAACTTTGAGAACTGTAAGAATCAATGAAGGTGTCAAAAATGTGATCAGAAATAACTAGGGCGCGGAAATGGGGCCAGGCTTGTCGGGATATGTCTTGTGAAAATCAGAGACGAGGTCAGAGGTGTGATCTAGTTCCATAGCAGAAATCCAGGAAGTCTCTTCATCGGTGTTTCATAGCCTGCCCACTTGACTAGGTAAGACTCTTCCTCATCGTTCACTCCAAAGTCATAAAATGACTTTGCTTCCCAACGAGGGAACAGATCGTCGTTGTTCGCCTCATACCTTTGGATGAGGCTGGTATGAAACGTCGGTGTGATGCGCCGGTTTGTCAATTCCTGCAGTAACTTGAGGGTTACCGTTGAGGTGTCATTCTGGGCCTCCTTCATGCGATATGGTGCCATATATCACGGTATTAGCTTCCTGGCCCTCCCTTTCGGCAGGGTCAGGTTTTGGGTTGACAGGTACACACGGTCTCCCACCGCATACATGTCCCCTTCGCGACGTTTCTTATTAGCTTGAAACGTCTGCATCATGTGATGCTCTATGATGGCATCGTGCGCTGCCATCAGGTTCCATTGAGCCTGATGTGCGAATTTTGTCACTCCCTTGAAGTGAGTGTCCGTGGCCATTGGCAGGTCGATCCATGGCATATATCCATGGTTCAGCTCGAAGGGTGCAAACCCCGTCGTTGAGCTGACGTTGCTGTTTAAAGCAACTTCGACCATTGGGAACTTGCTGGCCCAGTCCTTCTGGTCGTCTTTGATGACTGATTGAAGGACCTGGCCTATCGAACGGTTTGCCCATTCGGTCACGCCATCTGTTTGAGGATGGAACGTGGTGGACATGGGGAGTTTCGTCCCCAAAAGTCGTTGGAGCTCATGCCAGAATATGGATGTGAACTTCGAGTCTCGATCTGAGACTATGGAGTCTGGGACTCCATCAAGTCTTACGACTTCCTTCAGGAATAGCCAGGCTATTCCTTTAGCTGTCACACTCATCATTGTTGGGACAAGGTGTACATGAGATGTGAGTCTATCTATGATTACCATGAGGTAATCACAGTCATTTGACTTGGGCAATGGGCCCATGAAGTTGATCCCGATAGATTGCCATGGTCTATCGGGTATGTAGTAGCCCTGCAGGCCACTGTGTGCCTGTCTTGATAGTCTGACACTTCACGCACAAAGTGCAGAATGCCTCGATGTCCGAGGCCATACTGGGCCACCAATATGTTCTTCGAATGTAATTCGAAGTTTTCAGTTGACCGTAATGGCCAATTGTCTGGTGTGTGTGATCGATTATGATCTCGACCAGCCTCCTTCCCCCTTGAAATACATTCCGGGGGATGGCTATGACATCCCTCTTTAGCTGATTCTTCATCTAAATCAGCCCATCCCAGATGCCGAATCTTGGATGTGCATCTGGGTTCGCCATGATCTTTGCGAACATGGGCTCCTTATGGTAAGAGTTGGGGAGGACCTTTGGCAGGTCCAAGTTCTCTTCTACACTTATGCGTAGGGGAGCCCCATCATTGCCTGTGGCAATGACACGAATGTTGTTGTCATTGTCATTGTCTGGCAATGATGTGTCATGGTGAGGTTCCTTGACGGAGCCTTCATTCATAGCCGCTGCTTCTACTGTTCACGGCTCTGTTTTCTCTGCGAGGCGAGTTGATCGCCTCGTAGCTGCTGTACACAGCTCCATGTATCAGTCAGTGGGCATTAGCTCACCATCCAGGTCTAGTCGTGCATCTGCATTGACAAAGATGTGATCTGGGTGCTTCTCGCCACCCGTATCGCTCTCATAGTAGCGGGATAAGCAGTCCACTACTTTGTTCTCAACGCCGTCAATGTGGACAGTGTTGTAATTGAAGCAGGATAAAAACTCCCACCACAGGACCTGTCTATCAGATAGGTTCTTTTGGGTCTCGAAGTACTCGAGACCCTTGTGGTCCGTGACTATGGTGAACTTTCGCCCTAGGAGTTTGTCCTCCCACTCCATGAGGGCTTCGAGTACGGCGATAGTTTCATGCCCGTGTGTTCTGTAGTGTTGCTGTGCAACACTGAATTTCTTTGCCAAGAAGCCAGCTGGCTGACAGGTTCTCCAGTCTGGTCCCTGGCCGTATATGGCACCAACACCAGACTTTGAACCATTGGTGATGACCTATATTGGGTCTGCATTCCGTGCGTCGATGGGGCACAGGATTGGGGCCTTGCAGGCCAGCGCCCTTATGCTGTGGAAGCATTTGTCCAACAACGGCGTCCATTCAAACGGACGGTTGTTGCGCACACATCCTAATAAGGGTGTGGTGTATGTGCTGACATCTGGCATGTAGTGTGCCAGGCATTGGATGAGGTTGAGGAATCTCTGCACGTCGTTAAACGTGCGAGGCCTCCTCCACTCGCGGATGCGTTGCATTTTGTCTCCATCCGTGTGAACCCCTTGGCCATCTATGATGTGGCCAAGGCACTCCATTCTTTCCAAATAGAGGTCAACCTTCTTTTTACTTAAAAAGAGATGGCTGCTCCATAGTCTGTCAAGGACTATATGGAGGTGTTCCTTGTGCTCTTGTATCGAGTGCGAGAAGATGAAAATGTCATCCATGTAGACATGCATGAAGCGACTTATGCAGTCGTGGAATATCGACGTCATGAGACGTTGAAACATCGATGGGGCGTTGCAGTCCCCTATCTGTATCACTTGGCTCCTAAACGTGCCAAGGATTGTCGCAAAGGCTGTCTTTGGGACGTCTTCAGGACGAATACGAATTTGCTCGTATGCCTCTGACATATCAAGTTTCATCCTGTATTTACGGCAAGCGACATCGCTCCTGATAACATCCTGATCCGGGAAGGGCGTCAGGTCCTTCACCGTGTTCTCGTTCTGCTGTCGCAGGTTGATGACGGTACATAGTGTACCGTTTTTCTTCGGTACACACAGCATTGGCACTGCTTGATGGGCCACTGCCGGTATCCACCACTTCGCAGTGGTGTATCATTCTAGCTTTATGGACAATTCCTCACAGAAGTGTTCAGGACACTTGGGTAGTCTATACCGCATGCGTTTGTCAGGATCAATAAGATTGATCTCATGATTCACCTCCCGTAAGGGAGGAAGTTTCGACGGAATACCACCGACGAGGTCAGCGACCTTGTCCATCCAATCCTCACGCAAGCGAGGGATGTCATCATCCGTGAGGATGATGGCTGTGGTTTGGGCAGCCATCAAGCGCCATGTATGTCTGTTTGGACCCCCAGCGCTCAGCGGCTTTTTCCTTTTTTCTAGCGCTTTCATCGTGAGATGACAGTGTCTCTCCCTACAGGTGTAGGGAGAGGGTGAGGACGAGTTGCGAGACTCGTCCTCCTGGCTTCAATTGGCCAGGGGGGGCATGGGCCCCAAGGTGATTCTACTCACCTTTGGGTCCACGCCGTTCTTCGATGACTTTTCGTCGTTGAAGCTTACTCTTCCTGTGGGGATGATTTCATTCCCCACACGGATTGTCCCTGGACTGGCAAAGTCCAGGGTCACTCCTAGTTTCCTTAGGAATGGAGTCCCCAAGATAGCATCGTAGTATTCGACGTTCGCCACGTCAAAGTATTCTTCGACTGTTTCGCGACCAAATCTAATGGTTGTGTTTGCCCCGTAGTTGATCATTGATCGACTACTGATGCATGCCAATTGCAGGGCAATTGGCTGTTCCAAGGCAAATGTTTTTATGCCAGTGGCACACGTGAATTCGAAGGATAGCAGTACCCCTTCACTTCCACTGTCTAGTAGACAGTGGGCCTTTGTGCCACCGATTTCCCAGTACCCCGACAGGGTATGGTTTTTGCTGTGCGGCCGTACCGGTCGCATGTGGTGTTTGCTCCGATGATGATACATCGGTTCGGCCGCCTTGTCTGGGGCCGTCGTTCAAGCAGCCATGACTTTGGCCGTCTTGTCTACCTGCATGATTCTAATCACACTGGATCTGTAGGCAGTTTGATTGTCTGCCATGTCTTCATCCCAATCATAGTATTGGGATGGCTCTGGCTCCCAGGCTTCTGCTGGCTCGCCGTTCCATTCTTGATCCTCAGTTTCCTGAGGAGGGTCACCCCCCCCTCTTCAATCTCTTGAAGAGAGGTATCAATCGGATCCTCTGGACCCTCATCATCGTCCTGCCATACGGCCACTGTCCACACTTTTGGCTTCAGGCGCAGGCAATTAGCCTTGATGTGGCCTGTCTGGCCGCATTCAAAGCAGCTTGCGCTGCTATGGGCATTTTGTGGCCTATCTGGAGGGTGGCCGGATTGCTTTTGCGGGTAGCTCAGCAAAGCCGAGCTTCCTGATGCCTGAGGCGGCTTCGCCTCAGATGGGCGACCCGTTTGTGGCGGCTTTGTTGCCATGGGTTGGCAAAAGGCATTATTTGCCTGGAATGCAGTGGGCTTGTTGAAGCCCGACTGTGTTGTCAACTTGCTCCTCGCAAGCCATGATGTGATGGCCATTGCGGCTGCAGTTTCTGCCTGGCGCATCCCTTGGTTATACCGGGATGCTTCCTCGATCATTCGGGCAGCTTCGAAGAGCTGCTTGATTGAGCTGGATTCGGCGTTATAGCCTTTCTTCAGGACTTCATTGCGCAAAGTATCGCGCAATGCTGACACGAACTGTCTCCGGAGCATGTATTCATCGGGCGGTTGTATCATCCATGCCAAGTACTTCGTGAGCTCATTCAGCTTTTCCTGAATGGTCTTCATGCCTTGCATGACCGCGTCGAACAAATTCGATGCGTGGTGATATGTGAGGGTGTGCATGAATCTCTTCTGCAGCCCTTGCATAGCCATTTCCAAGGTCCATTCATGGATCTGATGATTGAAACGCTCAACGTTTCGAATGAACCATTCTTGGGCCTCGCCGGTTAGGTGAGTGCCCAGGTAATCCACCTGCATCTGCACGGTGGTTGGCCCTAGTAGGCAGTTCATCTTGAGCCACCTCAAGATGCCCGCTACGAACCCCTCGAATTCCTCGAGGTCCGAACCTCTGGCGTATGGCTCAGGATGTGCCAGCTTTACACCGGCTTTTGCGAGCATGGACTTCTCAGGGTCCATGTCTGCGGCATCTGCGAGCGCTACACGGATCATCCGTGTGACGCCGTCGCATGGCTCTTGTGGGCCTTCAATTTGGTCTGGGATGCCTTGACCTTAGGTCAAGGCAATGGACCTTTCGCGTGGCTGCACAGCCGCGTGTGGCGGGGCGGTTTCTACCTGCTCACTGCTTTGTGGGGATTGATGTCGGGTGTCCCCTGTCAATCCCCTGTTCTGGACTCGTATTCTGCTTGAGAGAGCAGAACATGCTTGTCTACCCTCCTGGACGACACGCTCCTGCTGCTCGTTCGGCAGCTGGGTAGTCTGCACTCGGGACACCGCCTCTTTGGCATGCTGCCTGTGCAGCTCCAGGGCATGCATGTAGCGACGGGCAGCTTGCGCCTCTTTCCGTTGCCAGTGCTCAACTTTGAGCTCCAGGCTCGCGGCCGTGTCCTTGGAGTCGACCTCCGAGGCCACCTGTTCGCGGATTGCCTGTTGGATGGTTTTGCCATCCCTCGCTGGGGCTGTGTTGGTCCCGCGGATTCTCGATTCATTCCTGAACCGTATGTCCTGCACGGACGATGTTTGGCGGTGGCATTCGTCGCCGATCATGCATTTGGCTGATCTTCAGCGGTGCTGTCGCGCCCGCTGTCTGTTGCTCTATGTGACCCTCGGTGGTGGCGACGCTCGTTCTTGTCTTCAAGGGCTTGTAGTGTCGCCCTTACACCGGCGAGCTCTGTGTTGCTCTGGCTCACGTCCATGCGGGATTCCGCCAGCGATGCTCGCAGATCCGCGAGTGACCTTGCTAGTCCGTGTGCCATCGTGACTATGCTGGCGATCCCGTCTGCCAGGTTCTCCAGCTCGTGGCCTATCTGCTCGTTCCTCACATCGGCGTGGCCGATGCATTGGGTTGCTTCGTGTAGCTGATTGTTCAGCTGCACGGTCACCATTGTTTCATCAGCGGTGTTTGTCCTCGAGCTCTTTCAACTTGAGCTCGAGTAACCCAAGTCCTGATTATCCTCAGGTGCTCATTGTTTTTGATGTTGTTCCTTGGGAGGAGCAACGGTTGTCTAATTACCGGGGGGCTGCGTTGCGGCTCTTAACTTGTTGCGACGTCCGGTCCGATGCTGAGCCTTCATCATTGCTGATGGGGGATCTCCCTCAGCCCTTGCCCTTGTTGCGAGGTGGGGGCGAGCAGGATGGGGAGCATGACTTGTCCCCATCCTGTCCTTCTACCTCGTCCACACTCAGAGACACGTGGTCGAGGGTGTCTGCATCCTCTGGTGCTAGGACAGGTCCGGTGAGGTCTACAACTTCGCCGTCTTCTATCTCCTTGGGCCCTGAGCCCAAGGTAGCGTCAGCGATGGTGTCGCTAGGCTGCACTGGGGCTTTGTTGCGTGAACTGCTAGATCGCATCGTTCGACTGAGCGGGTACATCGCAGGCACACAGTTGATGGTAGTATGTTGTACTACAGTCGTTTTCTGATGATTTTCCAATAGTCAGCACAGCGATCTTGTCAAACTAAAAGAAACTGTAGGAAAGCACAATCCTCATACTGATATATCTTTATCCCAAAATTCAGGAGGATCCATAGGTTTGTTATCTTGAAACGTGTATAAATGCTGTAGCCAATCTAGTAAGCCTTTGGCAATGATGTTTGTGGAAGGGCCACTAAGTTGAATTGGTTAAAAGTCAACCAATGTTGGCTCTTTATACTCAATGACAGAAGAATGCCAATGGCTTGCAATAGCCCGGCTGGTGAAAAAGGTTGGAGAAGAGTCCAAAGATAGATTTTCATTTTTATTCTGAATGAGAAATATATTAGATGAATCTTTTGTGAGTAAGTTTACTCACCAATTTTAAAGAAGGAATGTTTGCCAAGAAATCATCAACATCTATGGTATTCACATCAAACTCAGAGTCTAGGAGTGCTGGTGATTATATATAAAAGAAATAAATTGTAGTGAGTGTTACTACACCCACAGCCTATACTTGGAGCTACCTCATAGTGCAATGACAAGCTTCTAGTTGTAGCTGGACTGGATGGTATAATATCCTACCCATCGTGGTATAAGAACCCTAATACTAGATATGTTACAGTAATGACAAACTCACCTCGGTATCATAGTATGAAGTCTGGTTATTTATAGACTATTAAAGTTGATTGATAAGTATGCTGCTTAATCATTGATGCCCCAAGCATACCATGTCCAACCCAGAGGAAGTGGATTCACTGAAATATCTGACAATCTGGTCTGCAGGCGGTTATATCAAAGTCAGCATTCCAGTCGCCATCATCTGGCATTACACATTCCGCAAAGCAGCGATGAGGAACAGTATCAAAACCAGGCATTAGGGAAGATATAGGCCCAGAGATGTCGCTATGACGGGGTTCTAGGAGGTGTGGATATTAAATATTAATTATCACCTGTCTTTAAAGCCTAAAGACCTACCAATAAAAAAAGTTTAATATCTGGATCATTTGGATCACAATATTTGGAATAGCACCTCAAGAGGGATGTTACAGTGGAGGGAGCAGGTAAAGGAATGGGTTTTCTAGCATATTTACGAATCCCCTGCCTGGAATTACCTGGCTTCAAAAGCCGCCAAGGAAGAGAATTGATAGCATGATGAGAGTTAGGCTGATCTAAAAGCATATCTTGCCTTTGCAGATGAATTGAAACTTCTTAATCTAGTCATCCCCATATTGGTTCAGACTGATTCTGATTGCCCTCAAGTGGAAGTATCAGGTTTGTCTGTTGCAGCCTTCCAAATAGTTGTGGCATAGAATCAAGGACGAGCTGGAATAGTCCCATTGTTCCCAATTAGTTAGTTCCCACACATTGTACTCGACTTCCGCTTCCTCCGAAATTTGCTTAGTACAACACCATTACTTGTTGCTCTGCGCTTTGTATAAAAACCCCCTCATGTATGTCTGTTATTCTGCAATCAGATAATCACCTTCGATACTTGATTTCCTTCGCTCCATCTCCTGTTCTTAGCACAGCGAGTCTAGCAAGATCTCAGTCTCTCCGTCTTCCGCTTTCCGCCTCAGTTCCGCCTCAAGTTCCGACCAAACCTTTGGCTCAGTACTTTCCAACTTCCGACTCATTTCCGAAATACCTAGGACGATAGTTCATTGGGGGCGCAACCTATAAGTTGAAGCCGCTGTCCTTTCCAGTTCCGACTTAGTGGAAATCTCGATACGTAACAAAGTCTCTAATCAGGAAAATCAACTGACTGGATCGTCTCGGGTATTGGAGTGCGAATGGCAAGACTTTCAATTGACAGACTCACTCTGTAGAATTACACCCGGAGGATTAGTCCAAGTGGCTAAGCAGTAAAGTAACTACTTAACAAGGAATTAGACACTAAAGTAAGTGAATAACCCTAGCTGGGATTAGCAGCTTAGTAAGATGCAAGTCACACGAGGTCACGTGTAGGATAGAAGATGGGTAGATTGCTAGAATGATCAAGGAGGTCAGAATGGCCTCCTTTTATATTGTAAAATACACAGGATTACGTAAAATGGGGTTCTTCTATCTATTAGGCGAGTGATGTCATAAGTAAATATTTGCACTGCTGAAACACACCCTCGTAACTATTGTGGCGTGTTTGTGCAAAGAAATTGGAAATAGATAGCCCATCACCTTCCCTGGTTTGCACAGCCTTACACAGCCTTTCACAGCCTCGCACTGCCCTGCACAGCCTTACACAGCCTTTCACAGCCTTGCACTGCCCTGCACAGCCTTACACAGCCTTTCACAGCCTTGCACTGCCCTGCACAGCCCTACACAGCCCTACACAGCCGCTATGACATCAAGGGGCCTATTTGGTGTCGTAGCGTTGCGTTTGGAGGATCCATTCATCCAATAGGCTTTATCAAACCTGCACCCTAGTTTTGGCTTTGTACATCTTTGTGTGACTTTGTACGCAGCCTTGCACAGCCATGGTTGCTATGATGCAAGTCATGTGCCAGCTGGGTTTGAATTGCACAGGCTTGTGTAAGCAGTAGAGGACACATTCAGACTCAGTGGCTGAGTTTGAGTGAGCCAAGGTACCGGAGTTGTAGGTGCTTGAGTGCCTGCAACTCCGAGTTTACGGTTCGTGGGAAGCTCCGGTCGGAGTTTGAAACTGAGCGGCTGTGGCAGAGTTGTGGACGTGCATGGGTTCATAACTCTGCCTGACAGAATAAGGAGTTTTTGAGCCAGGGAAGCCAAGTTAAATGGCGAAAAAATAAGAGGAAATTTAAGGGATATTTGAATAGAGTTCTCCCAACAATAGCCACATGTATTAGCTACTATCAGCTGGGAAAACAGGGTTTTAAAGCGATTTAATCCTTTTTTCGCGAGGCTTTTCATTAGCAACGGTTCCCACACAGTGGGCCTTCACCACCACATTCACCGGTCACATACTCTCTTGGGAGAGTAGCAAGCACAAAGGAACCGAAGTCGACGTCTACGACTCGGGAGCCTCGACTCACATGTCCCCGGATCGCCATCGGTTCACTACCTTCAAAGAAATCCCACCCCATAGAATTGCCGCAGCCAAACAGACGATCTTCACCACGACCGGCATTGGAGACATGCGTGTTGTCATCCCGAATGGGAAAACAACGACTCACATAACGCTGAAGGATGTACTTTATTGCCAGGACTTGGCATTCACATTGATATCGCTAGTGCGATGTGATAAAGCTGGATTCGCCGTATTGCTACGCGATCAGCATTGCACGATCCGAGATGCGAAAGGCACGACTGTGGGCAAGATACCGCTCAGAGATGGACTGTACAAGGTGGAACACGCACCACCTACAGAATCGGCCAACGCCATGCAGAAAATCCTCACCATCGACGAACTCCACCGCCGGATGGGTCACATCTCCCCACGCGCCATAAAAAGCCTTGTAGTTAAAGGCGTTATCACCGGCATTGAAGTAGACAAGAAGAGAATACCTATGTTCTGCACGTCCTGTGCACAAGGGAAAATGACGCGCAAGCCCATCCCTAGGGAAAGGATAGGGCCACAAGCTACAAAGCTCGGCGAAAAAATACACAGCGATGTATGGGGACCTACCACCCCTCAGAGCTACGATGGGAGGGAATACTTTGTCAGTTTTACTGACGATTTCACTCGCTGGTCACGTGTCGAACCAATGAAAAGTGAAGTACTTACTTGCTACAAGCAGTATGAGGCTTGGATAGAGACACAGCATGGCGGGAAAGTCAAATGACTTCAAAGCGATCGAGGGGGAGAATATCTATCTAAGGAGTTCGATCAGCATTTGAAGTCGAAAGGTATAATCCGAAGCCTTACCGTTCATGATACGCCCGAACAGAACGGCGTAGCGGAACGCCTGAACCGCACATTGATAGAGCATGCACGCGCTATGCACTATGCAGCCGATCTACCCAAGTTCCTATGGCCAGAATCAATTCAGCACGCGGTTTGGCTCAAAAACCGCACATCCACTTACCAATTGGATGGGAAAACCCCCTATGAGCTCATGTTCAACAAAAAACCAGATTTGTCAAACTTACCGGAATGGGGCCCCAAGGTCTGGGTATTGAAGGAGGATCGCGGGAAACTAGACGCGAAGGTGGACGAAGGACGCTGGGTTGGATATAGCAGGCAAAGTCAAGCTCACCGAGTTTATTGGCCGGGGAAACAACGAGTGACAGACGAACGCAATATTGCATTCGACAGTAACTGTCAGGGGACACCCTGTTTTCCATTTCCAGTTCCGACACCACACCCAGTTCCGACTCCATTTCCGACTCCGCTTCCAGTTCCGATTCCATCTCCGCCTCCGCTTCCGGA
Source organism: Gautieria morchelliformis (assembly GCA_015179125.1). NCBI lineage: Eukaryota > Fungi > Basidiomycota > Agaricomycetes > Gomphales > Gomphaceae > Gautieria > Gautieria morchelliformis. Next base: position 81,516 of record WHVA01000149.1, on the reverse strand, counting down.
AATGATTCCGCTTCTGGGAGAACTTCCACCAGTTCTGTTCACCTTGCCAGTTCCACTCCAATTTCCAACTTCCACTCTCGGAACAGTGTCGGAAATCAAGCGACTCGCATAATAGGTGGCATCAAGGGTCGATCAAGGGTCAGGGAGATCAGGAGGATGCAGGGTTGATGGCAGGTGCCAAGTGTTGTCCCTGGCTGCGCAGCGTAGTATAATACGGGCTCGCTGACATTGGGGGTCCTTAGACTTTTCTCTTTGGATTTCCCCTTGTCAGGTGAGAATCCCCTCTCTTGTATACTCTGTTCATTTATACATACTTTGGATTTCCCCTTGTCAGTTGTGTGGTAGTGTGATCTCCACAACCAGCCAGGGTTTCCCTTACAGCAGAAAAGTCTCTCCCCTAGAGGACGGGCGGTCGTACTGCGCGTTGCATTCGCCATAGGTGCGTTCGGAATCGGAGACAGCGACTCGGAGATCGCAACCTCTTCCGCGCACATGGTATACGACAGCCCCTCTTCTTACGTCAAGCTCCCAACCCCGGAAATCCCGTCCCATATTTCCCCTTCTGACATGGATCTGGATGATTGCCTTCGGAATATGGAGGAGGAATTGACGCGGAACCGGATGAAGACCGACGCGATTGAAACAGCCTTACAAACGATTTTGGCTAAGTTAGATATTCCACAAGGTGGTGGAAATGCAATGCTGGATGAGCCAAATTTCTGAAAAGCAGAACTGGTGGAAGAGAGGATGTCTGCAAAGTTGGCAAAGGTCAAACCCACAACTCCGGCGGACTTTGACGGAGATCGGGAGAAGGGACGTGCATTCTTCAACACATGCAGCATCTACTTCGCAATTGTCGGAGACCTCTTTCCGAATGACCAGGCTCGGATTCACTGGGCATTGTCCTTTTTCAAGTCGGATCGCGCAGCCCATTTTGCAAACAAGGTGATCCGACATGAAGCAAAGGGCAAGGGGAACTACTTCCGGGACTGGGACGCCTTCGAGAAAACATTTTCCGACCAGTTCTGCCCGAAAAATGAGCAGCTCACAGCCCTTACGAAGCTCGAGGGGACCAGCTGGTACCAGGCCAAGGATCCGGTCGATGACTAAATTGACTGCTTCCAGGAGCTCATCGACCTTGCGGAGTATGATGACGACAAGACGATCGTCATCAAATTCCGACGAGGGCTTGATCCGACACTCCAAAACCAAGTTGCGCTGCTTGGGGATGGAGCTCTGGATTTCAATGACCCGGAAGGGTGGTACCAAGCTGCGCGGAGGGTGTCCCAAAACAGGGAAGCAAATGAGGCCTTTGTGGAGACAAACCGGAACATGACACGCAGTTCCGCTCGTCCTACTCCACCCGTGCCAAAACCCGGAAGTGCATTCATTCCCACACGGAAAATATTTCCGATGGTTGTTCCGCCTGCTCCTATTAGGAACCTTAGCCCCCCTCCCTCGAAGAGTGGCCCTGACCCGATGGATGTTGACCGCATGCGCCGAAAAGGCCACAGAACCATCACCTGCTTCCGATGCCAACAACCAGGCCACTATGCCCGCGAGTGCCCCCAAGCCTTTGACATCCGGCTTATGACCACAGAGGAGAAACTTGAGCTCCTTCCAGAGTTCCTCGTACTTGCAGACATAAGCGGAGTGCCCACTGTGGAAGGAATTTCCGAAAATGTGGAACATGGTGCATCAGAAGTGGAAGATGCGTCGGATTTTGTGACGCGCAGCGGGTGAGATGTGTGCCCCTGCTGCCTGTACATAACCGGTTTTCCTGTCTTGAATTTTAGATTAAAATGTTAATTAGTGCCTTTTTATCAAATGAAATCTGTTGCTTAGTGGTTGAAACCACTATATTCGCCTCCCCTCTGTGTGCTGACTAAGCTCTTCGGGGTGCGTACAACACTGATGAATGAGGGTCACGTGACCGTGTCGTCAGAAGAACAGTGTCGATCCAAGGGATAGTCAAATCAAAAGCGTTCGCTTTTAAGGTAGTATAGAGTAAACAGTGATAGTAGACTCTCAACGAAGATTTAGAATAAACTGTTAAGAACTGAGCTCTGTAACTATCAAACAAGATTACAGCAATTTCAGGAGGCAGAAAAAATTGATTCTGGATAATTTTGTTCATACATTCGTGCTAGCTATTTATACTATTTTAGTAGTAAGTACTAGTACTCAAGATACTAGATAAATGGGTCGGGAAGGCTGTTTGTAACTAGGGAGTGACTAATTAATAGTCATAATGTCATGGGGTGATGGGGATGATGTTAGGATTCTCTGGGCTTTGGAGCAAGGGTCTATACCTAGTATACAAAGCCCCTGTCAACATAATACTGAGATAATAGCCAGTGAGACGTGTCATGGAGCTAGAATAGAGAATGATACTATATTTGCCCTGCCTAGCATAAATGCTAGGCTTGGAGATGGGGCCGCTGTCTCTGTGCCTCTCTTGTGTGGCAGCTGATTGAGTATATGTGTTGCAGATGACTTTCTCAGGTCACTCCACAACACCCTGTACCCCTGCGCAGTCTACTATTCTCTGCGGCGTTTGGTGCCCGTACCCCTCGGTACCTATGGCCTGGCGCCTGTCGACGTCATGGCTGATACCATCACCCGATAGGCGCGCCGTCCCTGATTGACCGCACGTGGCCGACGCTCGAACTCCTGTATACTACCCGATCTATGGGTAATATAGCGTGTCGTAAGATTCGTGTGATCGTCGTTTGCGCCGACGTCTATCGTGAATGTAGTTTGTGTTTCTTTTGATTTTTTTTTGTTTTGATTTTCTCTTCTTTTTTTATTAGTTTCTTTTTATATAAATGATTTGAGTAAGATAATTGCGTTTATCACAACATTGAAGTAGAGAATGAAAAGCCCCCACTCCCCTCACTTCATACAGACTCAGCGGATAAAGTCACACAAAAACCAAATCTGACACCCCATCCATCCCGCATCCGCCCTTGGAAGAGACGCCTCCCGAAGCGCTATGTTGTTGCTGCCACCCCTGGCCCCAAGTCACTAGTCATTAAGGTGGAGATCCAGATGACAGATATGGTGGAAGTCAAATCCGGACCCGCCCTTGTCGATTGCGGGGCCACTGGTCAGTTTATAGACCGGGACTATGTGGAACGGAACCGACTGACCACGCGGAAGTTGCAACGTGCAATCCTGGTGTTCAATGTGGATGGAAGCCCCAATGAGGCAGGGTCCATCACGGAGATAGTAGACACTATTCTCCGCTACAATGGACACTCAGAACGTACTTCCTTTGCAGTCACCAGCCTGGGGAAGCAAGACGTCATCCTCGGATTTACCTGGCTTCAGGAGCACAACCCGGAGATCAATTGGCAGACTCGGAAGGTAATGATGAGTCGATGCCCAGCCAAGTGTCACATGTGCCGGTCGGAAGTGCCGAAGGAGCGCCAGGAGCAGCAGAAGACCGAACGGCTCATACAGACATGTCGTTCTGGCCCCCATCCACTGCTTGCAGAAGAAGACTCGGAAGCGGAATTTGAACCGGGTCCCACTTCCGATTCCAACTTGGCCCGGAAGACACTCTGGCAGAAGGGGAGCGCTTGCTGTACGTAAACCTTCCACCGGAAGCGGAACACATCCGCGCCACCGGAAATATTTTGCAACGCCTTGCTGAAGCCTCCAAGAAGCATGATAGAGTGGAGGCGGAAATTCCGGAGTACCTGCGGGAGTTCGAGGACGTCTTTTCCAAGGATTCGTTTGATGCCCTGCCTCCACGGAAGCTGTGGGACCACGCCATCGAGTTGGAGCCTGGGTCAAGGCCCACCAACTGCAAGGTCTACCCGCTGTCACCCAAGGAGCAGGTAGAGCTCGATGCATTCCTTGTGGAAAACCTCCGAACAGGGAGGATCCGACCCTCCAAGTCACCCATGGCATCTCCGGTGTTCTTCATCAAGAAGAAGGACGGCTCGCTCAGACTTGTGCAGGATTACCGGGCCTTGAATGCGATCACGATCAAGAACCGGTACCCCATTCCACTCATTTCTGAACTAATCACACAACTCCGCGGGGCAAGGTACTTCACTAAGCTGGATGTCCGCTGGGGCTTCAATAATGTTCGGATCCGGGAGGGAGACGAGTGGAAGGCCGCATTCCACACCAACCGAGGACTCTTTGAGCCACAGGTCATGTTCTTCAGCCTCACCAACAGTCCCGCCACATTCCAGATGATGATGAATGACATTTTCCGTGACATGATAGCAGAAGGGGTTGTCTGCGTCTACCTCGATGACATCCTCATCTACACAAAAACAATGTCGGAACATCGGGAAGTCGTGCGGAGAGTGCTGGAACGGCTCTGGGAATACAACCTGTGTCTCAAGCTGGAAAAGTGCGAATTTGAGCGGACACGGATAGAGTATCTTGGGGTGATTGTGTCGGAAGGAAAGGTGGAAATGGACCCAGTCAAAGTTTCTGGTGTATCGGATTGGCCTGTGCCGTGGAACAAGAAAGAGGTCCAGTCCTTCATTGGGTTTGTCAATTTCTACCAGCGGTTCATCAAGGACTTCTCCTGCCACGCTCGTGCCCTCTTCGACCTCACCAAGAAGGAGGTTGGATGGCAGTGGGGAGAGCCAGAACAGGCCTCCTTTGACAAACTCAAAGAGCTGATCACTTCCGCCCCAGTCCTGACCTTTCCCGATGACTCTCGCCCTTATCGAGTTGAGGTGGATTCTTCCGACACAGCTACCGGAGCGGTCTTGTCACAACAGTCATCGGAAGATGATGGGGGATGGCATCCGATTGCCTTCTTCTCTAAAAGCCTTAGTCCGGTTGAGCGGAACTATGAGATCCATGACAAGGAGATGCTGGCAATCATCCGAGCGCTGGAGGAGTGGCGACACTTCCTCGAGGGTGCTCTATGCCCGTTTGAGATCTGGACAGACCACAAGAACCTCGAGTATTTCCGCACATCTAAGAAGTTGAACCGACGACAAGCACGGTGGTCCCTACACCTGTCCCGGTTTGACTTCATGCTCCACCACCGCCCCGGCCGCACCATGGGCAAGCCCGATGCCCTATCCCGCCGTGCGGATCATGGAAGCGGAAGTGGAGACAACACGGATATGACACTGCTCCGCCCTAGTCTCTTTGCAATCCATGCCCTAGAGGGAGTGACTGCAGTTGGGGCGGAAGCTGAAATGCTCCAGGACATCCGGAGGCAGTACCGGAATGGAGAGAAGGAGGAGTCGGTGGTGAAGGTGGTGGAGGAACTTCGGAAAGGGCATTCACGGTCTGTATGGGCAGCGGAATGGTCGGAACGTGATGGAATGCTCCACTTCAGAGGCAAGGTCTATGTTCCAGGTGGGGCAGACCTCCGCCGCTGCATCGTGTCCCAGCTGTAGAGGACAGGAATTATAGGCAGTAGGTATGGACTGCTTGCTCAAAAGAATAGACTAGAAATTAATTCACTCTCTCAGTGAATTTAGTTGTCACTGTAAGTATATTATACACTACCTAGAAATTAATTCACTACAGAGGATTTCTAGGTCAATAAATTGAAAGAACACTAGACTAATTTACTTGCCTCTCTCAGTGAATTTAGTTGTCACTGAGAGAGGGGGAAATCTGTCTCACTGTGCATGTACTACTACCCGGCCCTTTAGCGCCCAAGAGCTCGCGCGTCGAAGTCATTTCAGACTCCGCTGGGTGCAGCCGCTTGTGAAAATAGAAATAACAAGATGAAATGGAGAGGTAAGGAGTGACTGGAAAATTTCGAAAATAATCAGAGAAATGGGTGCATGGTACAAGAACAATGTGAGAAGAGATTGAAACACCATACAGCAAATCGAATATATTATGCTTGATTTTGGTGCAGGAGCATAAATGCACCCAACACCAGCACCATGACACACGGGTCGCTGGGCATGCTGGCAGGTGGAAGACGCTGGAGTTAGTGGCTTGGAATTACTGGTGGCCTCAGATGTCCCGCTACATTGGACAGTACATGAAGACATGTGACCTTTGTCTCCGAACCAAAGTGCAACGACATCTGCCCGTCGGAGAACTTGTTCCGCTCCCGATTCCCGAATGCCGCTGGGACACCATCAGTGTCGACTTCATCGTTGAACTCCCAGAGTCTCATGGCTACGACGTGATCATGAACGTCGTGGATTCGGTAGGCAAGGTGTCCCACTTCATTCCGATGCACACGACGATCACAGCCCTCGGAGCGGCCTGCCTGTTCCTTGCACATGTCTGGAAGTTGCATGGGCTCCCGAAGCAAGTTGTTTCCGACCGAGGTCCACAGTTTGTCGCGGAACTGACTCGGGAGCTCTACCGCCTGCTCGGCATAAAGCTGGCTACCACCACAGCGTACCATCCGCAGGGTGACGGACAGACGGAACGGGTCAATCAGGAGTTGGAGCAATATCTCCACCTCTTTGTCAATGAGAGGCAGGATGACTGGGATGAGTTACTTCCACTGGCGGAATTCCAATACAACAACCATGTGCATTCCGCCACACAACAGACTCCCTTCATGCTTGACTCCGGACGACACCCGTGGATGGGCTTCGAACCACGCCAGGCTGAGTCCCGACTCGAGACGGTCAATGAGTTCTGAGACCACATGGACTCCACCCTTTCAGAAGCCAAGTCGGCCCTTGCGAAGGCCAAGGATGACATGGCAAGGTACTACAACCAACGCCAGGTTCCTGCCCCGGAGTACCAAGTTGGAGACAAGGTGTATCTAGATGCAAGTGACATCCGCACCACACGCCCTTCGCAGAAGCTTGCCCACCGCTACCTTGGGCCCTTCACAGTGATGCGGAGGGTTGGACGGAATGCATACCGCCTCCGACTTCGGATGTCCATGTCCCGCCTCCACCCCGTCTTCAACGTGGTGAAGTTACTCCCTACGCTTGAGGACCCAATTCCAGGTCGGAAGGCTCATCCGCCACCTCCGCCGGAAATTGTAGATGGGGAAGAGCACTATGTGGTGGAACGGATCCTGGACAGCCGGTTTGTGCGAGGACGACTCCAATTCCTCGTGAAATGGGAAGGGTATGGGTATGAGGAGAATTCATGGGTCCCGGAGCAAGATGTTTCCGCTCCAGACAAACTCCGTGAGTTCTATAGGACACACCCCGGTGCCCCTCGCTGAATCCGCTCGCTGGCATTTCAATCCCTCGTGTCCCGTGCTTCGAGGATGCAGCACGCTAGAGGGGGGGTGATGTCAGGGGACACCCTGTTTTCCATTTCCAGTTCCGACACCACACCCAGTTCCGACTCCATTTCCGACTCCGCTTCCAGTTCCGATTCCATCTCCGCCTCCGCTTCCGGAAATGATTCCGCTTCTGGGAGAACTTCCACCAGTTCTGTTCGCCTTGCCAGTTCCACTCCAATTTCCAACTTCCACTCTCGGAACAGTGTCGGAAATCAAGCGACTCGCATAATAGGTGGCATCAAGGGTCGATCAAGGGTCAGGGAGATCAGGAGGATGCAGGGTTGATGGTGGGTGCCAAGTGTTGTCCCTGGCTGCGCAGCGTAGTATAATACGGGCTCGCTGACATTGGGGGTCCTTAGACTTTTCTCTTTGGATTTCCCCTTGTCAGGTGAGAATCCCCTCTCTTGTATACTCTGTTCATTTATACATACTTTGGATTTCCCCTTGTCAGTTGTGTGGTAGTGTGATCTCCACAACCAGCCAGGGTTGCCCTTACAGTAGCATCACCTCTCAAGTCGAGGCTCTTCAACTTGTTCGGCTTGATGGACCAATGGTTGAGCTTCGTTGATGCCAGGGAATGCCTGACGCCTCAGAGCACCAGCCTGTGGCTGTCCATCATGGGTCCATATCCCATGAGAGGCCAGGCTGGCACAGACATCCCGCTCACCGAGATCATGCGATGGCTGGCCCGCTACGGCGGCGTCACTCGCAAATGAGTGGCTCGCATTGAACATTATGTGATACAAAGGCTTAGATCCACATCTTTACAGAAGGTGAGCGACCATGGAGGAGGAGTGGTGAAATAGCAAACAGGATAGCTGGGTACAAGAAATACATGAGTCGTGACAATCTGGCCATAGGAACATCCAAAAGGCGGTTGAGCCAAGAAGGTGATAGGGCCAGTGATGAACCATTAAGCCGGTCAAAGGATATCGATCGTGTTTTGATGGCATGGCTATGGCAAATGACACAAGTAGCCAATAATCATTCGGCAAGCTCAGCGAAGGACGATTGGAGCGAACATAGAGGTGTGGTGCTGAAAGGGAGGACAGAGCTACTGGGTATAAGAAGTAAATACGTCATGACAACCAGCCATGGTAGCATGCCAAAGGGTGTAATATGCGACATGCATAATGAACCCCATGATTTCATCTCAGCTTCTAGGACTGGGTTAGGTGTATGTATAGTTGGGAGTGTGATCGTCCAATAACTTCTGGCCTGAACCCATACAGCAGACTTGAGCAGAATTGACCCAAATACTTCATCATAAACAGCTTGTTCTACTCCTTTTCCAAGCCCATAACACCTGCCATTTTTCATGCAAAAAATTCAGCTAAGAGATGTGCTTACACTAAGATGCTGCAGGAACCACTCTTCAACTGTTTGCTAGGCAAACAGTCGTTGGAAGTTCAAAAAGGTGTAAGGTTGTTGGCTTATCACTTGTGTTATTACAAGGCAGTAGAACTCAACCATCTGTGGTGATTCTAATATGACGTAGTGAGGGTTACAAGTAAAGTTAAGCTGGGGAATCCCAGGGGATTCCCATGCAAGAACTATACAGTGGGTCTGCGAGGACCCACTGGCGCTATGTAAGCTACCAGCTATTATGTGTTGCCGCGAGGTAAATACCTATATTTACAGTGACCTCCACAGCCAACTAGGGTTGCCCTTACAGCAGAAAAATCTCTCCACTTGAGGACCGGTGGTCGTACTGTGCTTTGCATTCATCATAGGTGTGTTCGGAATCAGAGATAGTGACTCGGAGATTGCAACCTCTTCCGTGCACATGGCATAAGACAACCCCTCTTCTTATGTTGAGCTCCCAACACTGGAAATTCCATCCCATACTTCTCCTTCTGACATGGATCCAGATGATTGTCTTCGGAATATGGAGGAGTTGACGTGGAGCTGGATGAAGACCAACACGATGTTCAGAAGATAAGAGGGCTGCCCGAATGGAGCTCACCCTATCTACAGTCATAGCGAAATAGCCTGTGGCACTTGACGATATAATGTGCAAGGTGTCATGGAAAGGTTGTTTAAGAAGCAACAATCCTTTCACCGGCGAAGGCCCTCCATTGGAGCCCTTTGCCAACAGCACAGATAATAGTGTGAAGGCTAAGGTAACGAAGGTTAAGTACGAAAACTCACCAGTGGTGCTTAAGTCCTCCTCTGGTCAAAGATAGAAATCTATAGGAGAGGGCTCAAGACGATGGTCACAGTGAGGTCAAGTTTTGCACAAGATAGACGTATGATAATTGAACTGGGAATATACATGCGAATGTAAACTACTTATATTGAATGCTCGTGTGATATCAGCGAATATGAAAGAGGCCGTCGTGAGTCAGGGTTGGATAGGGGTGCACAGTCAGGATACAGAATAGGTGAAACATGTATATAATAGAGGGAAGGAGGAGTGCCAACAGGGAAAGAAGAGGGAAAAGGTGCCTATGTATGAAAACACACCTTGAGACCTGCATATACATCACCCTGCACAGACTCTTCATCTTCTGGGTTGATCCCGCACGATCTATGGGTAGGATGTCCCACGAATGCATTCCGGCCATACGAACACCTAAAGGGGTTGCGTCGGGAAGATGATGGGGCCAGTGATGAACCATCATGCCGGGTAGAGGATGTCGATCGTGTTTGATGGTGTGCCTCCTGGTGAATGATGCGAGCAGCGAATGGTTGTTCAGCGAATGTGGCGAAGGGTGAATGGAGCAATCATAGAGGAGGCATGGTCGGAGGGCAGGGTGAAGGTGAGTGAACATGGAGGAGGAGTGGTGAAATAGCAAACAGGATAGCTGGGTACAAGAAACACACGAGTCGTGACAATCTGGCCATAGGAACATCCAAAAGGTGGCTGAGCCAAGGAGGTGATAGGGCCAGTGATGAACCATTAAGCCGGTCAAAGGACGTTGATCATGTAGGCAACTTGGGGTTATGGCAGGGAAGGTTCGGTAAAGTTCTTAGAAAGCTAGAATCAAATACACTCTCAGTGAATTTATTGTCACTGTTATATTAATACAATACCTAGAATCAAATACACTACATGATTTTTAGTCAACATGCTATGTAAATATGAAAGATACTACTCGCCTCTGTCAGTGAATTTATTGTCACTGGGAGAGGAGTACTACTCTGTCTCAGAATGCATATATGTGCACCCGGCCCTTTAGCGCCCAAGGGCTCGCGCGTCGAAGTCATTTCAAACTCCGCTGGGTGCAGCCGTTTGTGAAAATAGAAATAACAGAATGAAATGGAGAGGTAGAGAGTGACTGGAAAATTTCGAAAATAAGCAGAGAAGTGAATGCATGGTACAAGAACAATGTGAGAAAGAATTGGAAACCATACAACAAATCGAATATATTATGCTTGATTTTGGTGCAGGAGCTTGTATGCACCCAACACGCCCCCTCAAGCTTAATATATTCCAATTCTCTCATTGAGGATTCTCACTCTAGGATGAGGAAGTCCTTTAGTGAGAAGATCGGCTAGCATGTGTTCCGTTGGTAGGTACACAAGCTTAATTTCTTCATCTTCGACTATATCTCGGATGAAATATAATCTAATGTCGAAATGCTTGGTCCTCGTGTGTTGTTGAGTGCCATAGACAATGGCAATGGATGATTGATTGTCTGAATAAAGTTTGATGGGACAATTCAGTGGTTGGAATACTTCAGAAATAAAGTGGCACATCCATAAGGCTTCTTTGCTCGCATGAGTCAGAGCAATGAATTCGGCTTCAGTTGATGATAGGCTACTATGGATTGTTTTTGACAACTCCATGATACTGTCCCTCCATCAACCTGAAAAATATAAGCCGAGTATGAGTGCCTGTGCTCTTGTGAAGCCCAATCCGCATCTGAATACCCAATGAGGCCATCTCGATTCTTCCCAAATGTCAATTTGTAGTCTATCATGCCTTTTAGATATTTAAAGACACGTTTGACTGCATTCCAATGAGTCAGACATGGGTTTTCGAGGAATTGAGAAAGTAATGACACTGCGAACGCAATGTCTGGTCGAGTGGCTACAGCTGCCCACATCAATGATCCTATCGCTTGTCTGTATGGAATTTTTGACATCTTCTGTTTGTCTTCGTCTGTGGAAGGGCATTGGTCCCTGGATAATTTAACGGCTGGGTCAAGAGGCATGGAAAATGTTTTGGCACCATCCAGATTGAATTTTTTGATGATTTTCTGGATGTATGTGCTTTGGGATATTGCAATCAATTTGTTATTCCAATCTCTTTCAATTTTGAGGTTTAAAAGCCAATGGATCTCGCCTAGGTCTTTCATGCTGAAGATCTGGGCAAGGTCATGCTTTACCCCATCAAGGATTGGTTGACTCTCAGCTGTGATAGTGAGGTCGTCTACTGCCGTTGCAATAATCGCATGCCCTCTCGGTCCACGTCTGCAAAATACAGCTCCATCCGAAGCTGATTTAGTGAATCCTAACTTGAGAAATTCACCACTCAGACGTTTGTACCATTCCCTTCCAGACTGTTTGAGGCCGTAAAGTGCTTTCTTCAGCAGGAGGACATCATCTTTGTCTCCGGTCTCATATCCATACGGCTGTCTCATGTAAATAGGTTCTGGCAGTGTAGCATTCAAATACGCACTGTCCACATCCATTTGGTGAATAGGCCAATTGTTCCTGGTAGCAATGGCACATATAATCTGTAAGGAAGTCATCCGAGCAACAGGTGCATAGGTTTCATTGTAGTCGACTCCAAAACTTTGTGTAAAGCCTTGGGTGACCATCCTCGATCTAGGTGTAATGGGTTCACCTTCTGGATTGCGTTTCCAGAGGAATACCCATCTATTTCCGACAATATTTGCCCCAGGAGGTGGTTTAATCACTTCCCATACACCTTTGTCGAGTAGCACCTTGTACTCTTTATCCATCGATGCTTTCCACATAGGATTATTTAAGGCTTCATCTGCATTGCTAGGCTCGGTCTGATTCAAATCCGGCAGCACTTTATCTTTGTTTTGATCGGAGGTCGAAAGTGTACTGATGGCAAGGTTATAATCACTGATGCCGTCAGTTTCAGAGGATAAATCTTGTTCAAATAATTTGTCTTGGTGGTCCTCAATGTCCTCATAAGCTAGTGTAGTAATGTCTGCACCAGCATGTCTCTTAGCTTGAGATCTTGTTACGGGACCACTTGGGGCCGGCCACTCCTGCTGCTGATGGATCCTCTCGCTTCTCCTTATTGGAGCAGCTTCTTTAGGTCTGACATCAACAGTCTGACTGGGTTGCAGCTCTTCAAGACATTCCTCTGGTCATTATCGTCAATTTCCTCAATCTTTGCCTCCTCGCTGACTAAGTGACTAGGCATCGGTGCTGGCGCCGAAATGGCCTGTATCACTTTTCTGGACGTAGGTAGCTGTGACTCTTCAATAGAAATGATTGGAGCTTTGCCCCCCTTCATCTCTGAGTCAAATATAACATTCCGCTCGACAGAAACCTTCTGAGAGTCAGGCCAGTAGATGCAGTGACCATGGCTCTGTCCAGAGATTCCTATCCATTGAGCTCTTTTGGCACGGGCTGCTAGTTTGTTTCCCTCTTTGACTTTAACGTAGACTTTAATTCCCCACACGTGTATGTCCTTCAGGTTCGGTTTCTCGTGATGGATCATTTCAAAAGGGGTTTTGTCTGGCAAAGCTCTTGTGTGTGTCCGATTCCTAAGATAGTTGGCGTGCAAAATTGCATGCCCCCATAGAGTCTTAGGAAGACTTGATTCCAATAGCATGGCACGAGCTCTTTCAACTAGAGTTCGGTTTAGACGTTCAGCAACACCATTTGACTCTGGGGTGTCGTGTACAGTTAACCGATGCTTCGTGCCTTGCTTGGCTAAATGCTGTTCAAATTCCGAGCTTGTGTATTCACCCCCTCTGTCGGAAACAAGTGCTTTGATGTGCACGTTCCTCTGTCCAAGCATCAAGGCCTTGTAGAGTTTGTATTTTGAAAATGCTTCCGATTTGTTTGCCATCATATAGATAACTGATTCCCTTGAATAGTCGTCGATGAAAGACACATAATAGGATTTCTTGTCAATTGTGGAGTGTCTCGCTGGTCCCCAGACATCAGAATAAATTCTGTCACCGAATTTTGAAGATCGGCTTCTGGGTTCCTGAGGAAGTGATTTACGTGCAATCTTCGCTTGAATGCACACATCGCAAACAACCTTGTCACCTTTTGAGCTCAATTCAATGCCTAATATCATGCCATGGTTGAGCAAATGCTGTAGGGACTTTTGTGAAATATGCCCCATTTTTTGATGTATCTCCATGGCTGATGCGCATATATGTGCTTCGGCACTTGTGTGTTGTAATTCAAATCGATATAAGCCATTCAGTTCGGTGCTTGCATCAATATCCTGCCTTTACGATTGGATATTGTGCATTTCTGATCGGCTATTTGAGTGTTATAGCCTGCATCATCGCACCGGCCGATCGAGATCAGGGTAACAGCCATTTTTGGCGCGTAGAACGTATCCTTCAATGTGATCTTCACAGTCTTATCTCCAATTATATTAGATAGCACGAGTGAGCCTGAACCGAAGGCATCAAAAGTGCCTTTTTTGGCTGCACGAATTGTGCGTGGCTGTGAGAATGGACTGTAATCCCTCAGTAAATTCTTGTGAGGGGTCATATGTGCGAAAGCGGCTGGACTGCCACTCTCATCCTCCTCAGAAGACACTTCTTCGGCAACATTCGCCTTGGCTTTGCCCTTCTTCTTTTTGGCTTTCGCTTTCTTCTTCTGACGTGGCCCCTGGCCTTCTTTACCACCTCCTTTAGCCCAGCAATTCTCAATAGCATGTCCAGGCTTGTGGCAAGTGGTGCATGTAGGCACCTTCGGGTCTTTCCGGCCCTTCTGCCCTTTCGTAGATGAACCAATAAATGCCTGCTCTTCTTGTGAAATATTGAGGGTCTTTCTCCTGTCATATTGAGCCTTTAGTACTCTGATAATATCATCAGGCACTAAGGGCATTCCACATTCTTCGAGCAACATGGTAAGGGCATTCATAACTGCCTCATAGGATGGTGGAAGTGATGCAAGGATGATGTCTGTGAACTCTCCTTCAGAAATTCTGGCTCCCATCTCATTAAGACGAGCATAGAGGTCTTGGGCCTTGTCCAAGTGATCTCTCAAGTCTCCATCCTCAGGACACCTCATACTGCGAAGCTGTCTCTGTAGGTTGGTGAGGACCATCTTGGGCTTTTTGGTCATCTCATTGACCAATGCATCCCAGACTTCTTTTTCTGTATGTCTCTTCTGTAGCATCAGAGCTAGTGACTCTGACACTGAGATGATTATTTGGGTTTTTGCCTGTCCTTCTCTGGCAAGATACTTCTCCAGCTTCTCCTCAGCCTTCTCTATCTGAGTTTCCTCAGCTTCTGTAAAAATATGGCCTGGGGGCATGACTGGAGGATCAGGAGGTCGAATGGCTATCCCTTCTATATGCCTGAGTAGATTTTTGGACTCAAAATAACTTGTGAGAGTAGCTCGCCACAGAGGCCAATTACTTCCATCTGTTGCAAGCTTCTCCACACCCAAAAGCTTCTGCGAAGTGTCTGCGGGGCCGATAACCCTTGTAGGCAACTTGGGGTTATGGCAGGGAAGGTTCGGTAAAGTTCTTAGAAAGCTAGAATCAAATACACTCTCAGTGAATTTATTGTCACTGTTATATTAATACAATACCTAGAATCAAATACACTACATGATTTTTAGTCAACATGCTATGTAAATATGAAAGATACTACTCGCCTCTGTCAGTGAATTTATTGTCACTGGGAGAGGAGTACTACTCTGTCTCAGAATGCATATATGTGCACCCGGCCCTTTAGCGCCCAAGGGCTCACGCGTCGAAGTCATTTCAAACTCCGCTGGGTGCAGCCGTTTGTGAAAATAGAAATAACAGAATGAAATGGAGAGGTAGAGAGTGACTGGAAAATTTCGAAAATAAGCAGAGAAGTGAATGCATGGTACAAGAACAATGTGAGAAAGAATTGGAAACCATACAACAAAGCGAATATATTATGCTTGATTTTGGTGCAGGAGCTTGCATGCACCCAACAGATCGTGTTTTGATGGTGAGGCTATGGCAAATGACGCGAGTAGCCAATAATCGTTCGGCGAGCTTGGCAAAGGGCGATCGGAGCAAACATAGAGGTGTGGTGCTGAAAGGGAGGACAGATGTAAAGATGTCGATCTTATGCCTTGTATCACAAGGGCACAGCAGAACTTGACCAAGGAGTGGTATTCCGAATGCTACGTAGTGACAGTGTAAGGGTAAGATGCAATGGGAACCGCTGACCGGTTCCCACACATGAACTATACAGTGGGTCCCTAAGGGGCCCACTGGGATTATGTAATAACTAATGTACATGTAGATACATAGGTTATTTACACCCTCCCCCTCTATAGACAACTATAGGGTGCTGATTAGGACTCATAGAGGTCATCCATGATGGCATCCTCTGGAGATTCTGATACGATGATGCCATCATTGTATGGGGCTGGTGGAGCACGTGACTCCTCCGGAGGCACCTCCACATCCGCAAGGGTGGTTGGGTGAGGCGGCTCCGCCTCACCACTGGTGGGGGCTTCCGCTTGGTTGACAAGGCTGGTGTCCTTGCGGAGTATGGCCTCGACGGCCAGGTCCTCGGCCTGGGGAGAAGGCCGGAAGCGCGCCAGCTCTTGATCGAGCTGGGCGTGGGTGAGCGGTTGTGGCACCGCGGCCCTCACTTGGCTGGTCTCGAGGACCTTTGGTTGGCCCTCCTGAGCGGCAGCGCTGAATGCTGCGCCGGTGAGGCTGCGCTGAACGTATTGTTCAATGCACACCACTTGTTCGCGAGTGACGCCGGCGTAGCGGGCCAGCCATCGCGCGATCTCGGCGAGTGGGATGTTGGGGCCAGCTCGGCCTCCCATGGGATACAGACTCACGATATATAGCTGCAGGCTGGTGCTCTGCGGTGTCAGGCATTCCCTGGCATCAACAAGGCTCAACCATTGGCCGGTCGAGCCAAACAAGTCGAGGAATCTCAACTTGAGAGGTGATGCAACCCCTTTAACATGGGGCGTGAGTGCCTTCAGCCACATCCAGACGTCCATGTCATCTATGTTGAAGGTTCCATCTGCGTTGTCACAGATGGCAGAGGGGATTCCTTCAGGGTTGTGTATCCAACCCCTTATGATGGTGGCGATGTCGAGTGGGGTACCGCCCGCTATCATGAGACAATCCCATGTGGGATTGCGAGCGCGTTGCTTGCGCTCGATGCGTTTGAACATGCCGATCATCTGGCACGTGCATGTGAGCTATGGCGTGTCTTTCGCACGCACTAGGAGCTCAATGAAGCGTGGGTCGTTGAGCGGGCAGACATCATACCATTGAGTACGATGCTGCTGCACCTTTCCTACCAGTCGTGGTAGGAGGCCCATCTCAGAGGCCGGTGGGTCTCCAAGCGGTATGATCACTCCCTCCCCTGGGTAGGGAGGGTGAACTGTCCCCGCCAGTGGCGGCAGGTCCACGTGAGGCCTGATGTACTGGGCCTCAACCAATGCTACCTGCCATTGTAGGGCAGGGTCATTGATTGTGTGCGATGGTGATGCCGCCAGGTATGCACTGATCGTGCTTTCCCTCACAATGGCTAGACCATTGACAGTGTTGGGGGTGCCACGCAATTCCTTGCGCTTCTTTTTTGGCTGCTCAGCCAGACGCTGCTGAGCTCTTTCCAGGTCATATGTCTTCCAGACGGAGGAGTCGGACTCCCATCCCTCTGGAATGCCGTACGCTGCGTCAGATGGCGCACTCCACCCCTCAGTTGTTGTTGTTGTTGGGTGGGAGCCAACAATCGGGACGCCAGTCCTGATGCTGCACGTGCTGGCAAGGGTGCCGTCGCGTGAGATGATGAGGGCCCTGTTGGGTGCATTTATGCTCCTGCACCAAAATCAAGCATAATGTATTCAATTTATTGTATGGTGTTTCAATCTCTTCTCACATTGTTCTTGTACCATGAATTCACTTCTCTGATTATTTTCGAAAATTCCCAGTCACTCCCTATCTCTCCATTTCACTTTGTTATCTCTATTTTCACAGGCGGCTGCACCCAGCGGAGTTTGAAATGACTTCGACGCGCGAGCTCTTGAGCGCTAAAGGGCCGGGTGCATGTATATGCCTTCTGAGACAGGATAGTGCTCCTCTCTCAGTGATAATAAATTCACTGAGAGAGGCGAGTAGTATTCTTTATATTTTCATAGCATGTTGACTGAAAATCATGTAGTACATTTGATTCTAGGTATTGTATTAATATAACAGTGACAATAAATTCACTGAGAGAGTACATTTGATTCTAGCTTTCTAAGAACTCTACCGAACCTTCCCTGCCATAACCCAGAGTTGCTAACAGGCCCGGCCACTGGGTCTGTGGCCGGGTCGTGGCGTGGCCTTTTTGAGGCTGCGTGGGCAAACTTGAGCTGGAGCTGGAGTGCACTCAGCTGCTCCTCGAGCTCTTTTACTTTGGTGTGCTTGACTTTGAGCGCGTCATCGCGGTCTTCGACCGTGCGTTCCAAATCCTTGACCTCCTTCTTGAGGTCATGGACGTCCCGCAGGGACTCCTCCCGCGCGTCACGTGTGATGCCCCTCAGGAGTCATCCACAGCCATGTCAACGGCGTCACCGATGTCTTCATCCCACAGTTTTACTTTGCGGGTGCCTGTCGCGGCCCTTAAGTGCGCGGTGTAGTCCACGCAGGTGGTGCAATCGTCCGGGTGGACGATCGCCAAGGGTCTTCCCATCCTACGATCATCCAGTTTTCTTGGTCGACTGGGGCACATAGGATGTCTGCGGCCCCTGTTCAGGGCCGTTGCACATGTTGTGGACGTTGATGGATCAACGTCCATCCCATCTTTGGGGGGCATCATCTTTGTGGGTAGATGATGGTGGTTTGCTTCCAAGAAGCGATGCGCCCTTGGAAAGATCCGAGACGAAAATTTAATCGCGCCGTGGCTGGCGCGTCACGTGGTGTGCACGTGACAGACGCATCTAGTGGGTCTGGGGAGGTCACGTGGCTTGCCACCCCCCAGAGCTCTAGACATCTATCTAGGGCTTCAAGATCCTTGCATGATGACATGGGTTCCCATGTCACATCGCCTAGGGTCAGCGACCTGGAACTCCAGGTCCATGAGTTTATCCATCAATGTGTGATAATCTCATCGACGAGCCACTCCTCATCGTCATTTGCTCCAAAGTCATAGAATGACTGGCCTCACGCGAGGGAACAATTATCGTTGTTAGCCTTGTATCGCCATACGAGGCTTGAATGAAAGACGGTGATATGCGACGGCTTTTCAGCTCGTCGGGAAGCTCAAGGGTCACGTTGAGGTGTAGTTATGCACCTCGACATGCGGTATGGTCCGATGTACCACGGAATGAGTTTTCTGGCTCTGCCTTTTGGGAGAGTTAGGTTTTGGGTCGAGAGGTAGATGCGGTCGTTGGCCACGTACCTGTCGCTCGCCATACGTTTCTTGTTCACATGAAACGTTTGCGTCACTCATGCTCAATGATTGCATCATGTGCGCCATCAGGTTCCATCTTGCCTGATGTGCGAATCGGGCTACCCCCTTAATGGGGTGTCTGCGACTATGGGGAGATCTATCCATGGCATATGGCTGTGGTTCAGCTTGAAGGGCGCAAGCCCTGTGGTTGCGCTGACATTGCTGTTGAGGGCGACCTCAACCATTGGGCATTTCAATGTCCAATCCTTATGATCATCTCTGATGACCGCATGCAATATCTGTCTGATTGATCGGTGTGCCGCTCGGTCGCTCCATCCATTTGGGGATGGAAGGCAGTCGACATGAGGAGTTTGGTCCCCATGAGTCACTGTAGTTCATGCCAGAAGATCGACGTGAACTTCGAGTCTCTATCCAAGACGATGGAGTCAGGAACTCCATGGAGTCGAACGATTTCTTTCAGAAACAGCCAGGCTACTCCGTTGGCTGACACGCTCGTCGTGATTGGGACGAGGTGGACATGCGACGTTAGTCGATCGATGACTACCATCAGGTAGTCACACTCATTAGATTTCAGCAGGGGCCCCATGAAGTCGATGCCAATCGATTGCCACGGCCTATCTGGAATGGGTAGACTGTGTAGTAAGCCTTTGGGCCGTTGCGGCCCGGTCTTCGTCATCTGGCACTTCGCGCACGATGTGCAGAATGACTCAATGTCCAGTCTCATGCCTGGCCACCAGTATGACCTTTGAACGTAGTTTGATGTCTTCAGATGGCCATAGTGACCGACTATCTGGTGTGCTCGATCGATGATTATTTTGATCAGCCTCCTTCCCCCCTGAAGAACAGATCAGGGACGGCGATGAGGTCTTGTTTGAGCTGATTCTTAGTCCAGATCAGCCCGTCCTGGATTCTGAATCTTGGCTGTGCGTCCAGGTGCTCCATGATCTTGAGAACATGGGGTCCTTATGGTACATGTCTCGTAAGACCTTGGACAGTCTACGCCCTGTTTGACGCTCAGGTGTAGAGGTGCACCATCGTTGCTTGTGGCGATGACTCTGACATCCTCACCGTCATCGTTGCGTGATGCGGCGACATTCACGGGCTTTTGTGAGCCCTCGTTTAATGTGGTGGATTCCATTATCGGTGCCTCTGTCTTCTCTGCAAGGCATTTAGACCATCTCGTTGCCGCTGTTCGCAGCTTGATATACCGGTCGGTGGGCAGTAGTTCACCATCCAGGTCTAAATGCGCGTCTGCATTCACGAAGACGTGATCTGGGTGATTGTCATCACTCGTTTCGCTCTCATAGTAGCACGACAGGCAGTCTGCTACCTTGTTCTCTACACCGTCAACATGTACGGTGTTGAAGTTGAACCGGGATAGAAACTCCCACCATCTGACCTGGCAGTCAGATAGGCTCTTCTGGGTCTTGAAGTATTTGAGCCCTTTGTGGCCTGTGATGAGGGTGAACCTTCGTCCCAGCAGTCTATCCTCCCATTTCATGAGAGCCTCGAGCACCGTGATTGTCTCATGCTTGTGAGTCCGGTAGTGTCGCTGAGCAACACTGAACTTCTGTGACAAGAAGCCGGCTGGCCGACAGGTTTTCCGGTAGGGGCCTTGGCCGTAAACCGCACCAACGCCAGCTTTTGACCGGTCGGTGATCACCCAGATTGGCTCTGGGCACCATGTGTCTATTGGATGCAGGATCGGGGCCTTACAGGCCAACGCCTTAATGCTTTGCCAGCATTTGTTCAGTAGCAGAGTCCATAGGAATGGACAGTTGCTACACGCACAGCCCGATAGTGGGGTCGTGTATGCGCTAACATCTGGCATGTAATGTGCCAGATACTGTACTAGCCCAAGGAAACGCTGGACATTGTTGAAGGTCCCTGGCCTGCACCACTCGTGGATGCGTTGCATCTTATCCTCGTCAGCATGTACACCTTGGCCATTGATGATGTGGCCGAGGCACTCCATTCGGATGGAATAGAGGTCAACCTTTTTCTTGCTCAGAAAAAGGTGGTTCTTCCTCAGTCTGTCAAAGACAATATAGAGGTGCTCTTCATGCTCTTGTATCGAGAGCGAGAAAATGAAGATGTTGTCCATGTAGACATGGAAGAAGCAACCTATGCAGTCGCAGAAAATGGCTGTCATCAGCCATTGGAATGTCGATGGGGCGTTGCAGTCTCCCATCTGTATCACTTGGCTCCTAAACGTGCCAAGGATCGTGGCAAAGGCAGTCTTTGCTACGTGATCTGGATGGATCTGGATCTGCTTGTATGCTTCTGACATATCGAGTTTTGTGCGATACCAACAGCGAGCCATGTCGCTGCGGATGATATCCTGATCTGGGAAGGGTGTGACATCCTACATCATGTTCTCGTTCTGCTGGCGCAGATCAAAGACGGTCCATAGTGTACCGTTCTTCTTCGGCACACACAGCATGGGTACGGCCTTCTGTGTAACTGCCAGAATCCACCACTTTGCAGTGGTGTATCGTCCTATCTTTGCCAACAGTTCCTCTCGGAAATGTTCGGGGCACTTTGGTAGTTGATACCGCATGTGTTTGTTGGGATCGATGAGCTTGATGTCGTGGTTGATCTCCCGCAGCGGTGGGAGTTCTAATGGAATCCCACTGACTAGGTCAGTGATCCTTTCCATCCATTCCTCGCGGAGGCGAGGAAGGTCATCATCCGTGAGGATGATGGTGGTGGTTGGCTTAGAAGCCATTAGGTGCTGTATGCATCTATTAGGTCCCGCGGCTCGCGGAACCGCTCTTCTTTTTCCCATCGCTTTCAGCGTCAGGTGAGAGCGCCTCATGATTGTAGGGTGAGCTCAAGGACGAGTCAGTCCACGACTCGTCCTCCTGGCTTCAATGAGCCAGGTTTGGTTTCAGCGCCCAGGTGACCCTGCTCACCCTTGGCCCTTGCTCTTGTTCATCGATTCATCATCGTTGAACGAGACCTTGCCCGTGGGGATTATTTCGTTCCCCTTGCAGATCGTCCCTGGGCTTGAAAAGTCCAGGGTGATACCAAATCTCCTTAGGAACAGTGTCCCTAAGATCGCTTTGTAATATTTGATGTTCGCTACGTCAAAATATTTGTCATATGTTTCAGGACCAAATTTAATGGTCGTGTTTGTTCCATAATTGATCGTGGAACAGCTGCCTATGCAGGCTAGCTGCAGTGCGATTGGCTGCTCCAGGGCAAATGTTTTCATCCCCGTAGCTTGCGTGAATTCAGGGGATAGTAACACCCCTTCGCTCCCGCTATCCAGCAGGCAGTGGGCTTTTATGCCATTTATTTCCCAGTACCCCCAGAGGGTACGGTTTTCACTGCGTGGGCGCGTTGGCCGCATCCTATGCTTGCTTCGGTGGTGATACACTGGCTCGGCTGCCTTGTCTGGCGTGACCGATGTGCGTGCCACCATGACTTTTGTGGCGGCGTCGTCTTCTGGTGCGAATCTGATCGCGCTGGACCTGTAGGTGGTGTCCTCCGCCTCTTTGTCCCATTCGTAGTACTGGGATGGTTCGGGATCCCACTCTTCAGCAGGCATGTCTCCGTTGTCCTCATTGGGTTGGGGATCACCCTCCCCTCTTCGTCAACTTGATGAAGAGAATTTTGACCGAGATCTGTCTCTGGACCCTCGGTCTCCTCGTCGTGCCTCGTGGCTGCTGTCCTGATACTGGACCTAAGCTGGGGGCACTCCGCTTTCTTGTGGCCAGGTTGGCCACATTCAAAGCACGTAGCACTGCTTCGGTTGCCACTGGGCCAATCATTAGGCCTGCCCAATGCTTTTGTTGGTGGGGCAGGTCGCAGGGACGATCCTGACGCTTGAGGCTGTTTAGCTTCAGGCGGGTGCCCAGCTTGTGCTGGGCATGGGGGTGGCGGCCGCTGTGACGCTCCCCTTCTCGAGAACAGGCTAGGCCTGGCCAGGCCCGTCTGTGTCACTGGCTTGCTTCCTGTAAGTCGGGCAGCGCTTTCTGCACGGCGCATCCCCATATTGTAATGGGATGCCTCCTCTATCATTCAGGCCGTCTCGAAGAGTTGCTCTCAGCATTATAGCCTAGCATCTCGCCAGTGCCAACACGAACCGTCTCCAGAATGTGTAGTCGTCTGGCAGCTGTATCATACGAGCCACGTATTTCGTGAGCTCATTCAGCATCTCCTGAACGGTCTTCATGCCCTGCATGACCGCGTTGAATTTATTCAATGCATGGTGGTATGTCAGTGTGTGCAGGAACCTTTTTTGAAGGCCCTGCATCACTGTTTCCATAGTCCAACTGCGGACCTGGCAATCGAAGCGTTCTACGTTTTGAAGGAGCCATTCCTGGGCTTCGCTGGTCAGGCAGGTGCCCACGTAGCTGACTTGCATGTCTATGCTGGTTGGCCCTAGGAGGCAGTTCATTTTCAGCCATTGTAAGATGGCTGCGATGAAGATTTCAAACTCTTCGAGGTCAGATCCCCCGGCGTATGGCTTGGGGTGAGCCAGCTTCACGCCGGCTTTCGCTAGCACAGACTTCTCTGGGTCATTCGCACGGCTGTGATGCCGCACAGGGCAGGCTGTTGTATGCCCTGATGGGCCCCGGGCCCGGGTCGGGCTCGGGATCGGGAGCATTTTGTGCTCTCGAGTCCGGGGGTGTCTTGTGCCTGGTGTCCCCCGTCAGTCCCGCGTTGCGGATCTGCAGCCTGCTGTTGTAGGCTGTGCGCACTTGTTGTGCGTCCTGCATGGCTCACCTGAGCTGTTCGTCAGGCTGCTGAGCGGTGTGGCTTTGGGCCACTGCTTCCTCAGCATTCTTCGCTAGCAGCTCGAGGGCCCGCATATGGTGGTGTGCGGCTGCGGCCTCTTTTCGCTGCCAGTGCGCGACTTCGAGCTCTAGGCTCTCTGTCGTCATTTCAGAGTCAGGCTCTGAAGCAACCTGTTCCCTGACGATCTGTTGGATCGTCTTGCGGCTGTCCGTTGGGGCAGCCGGTGTCTCTTGGGGGTCATTTCTGAACTGCACATCCTGTTCAATCAGGATGGCTGGCGGCGGCATCCGCTGCCTGTCCAGTTCCTTCCGTCGCGGGTCTTCCACGTCGTGACTGTGTTCACTAGCTGCGGACTGTCGTGAG
This sequence comes from Gautieria morchelliformis, assembly GCA_015179125.1. Lineage (NCBI taxonomy): Eukaryota > Fungi > Basidiomycota > Agaricomycetes > Gomphales > Gomphaceae > Gautieria > Gautieria morchelliformis. The sequence goes on along the minus strand of WHVA01000149.1, from coordinate 57,669 downwards.
CTTTGACGTGGCGCGCTGCATTCCCCACGTGAGTGGAGGGCCATCTGGACGTTCTCCAGTGTGGCAGCATCTTGCAGCCTGATCTCCTCGGCTTGGTGGAGTTCCTTGCCGATTACCATTATGGTGGAGGCAATGTTGTCAAGCTGCGATGCTAGCTGATCATGCTTGTGGCGCGTGAGGGCGCTCTGGTACAGCGCATCCTGCACCTGCTTGTTCAGTGCCTCTGCCATCTCGTTGTCGATGGCGTGAGTTCTCGAGCTCTTGTGACTTGAGCTCGAGTATTCCGAGCCCTGACCGTCGTCTGGGGCTCGCCTTTTTTGCCTTCATCCGCCTTCGGGACGATCGTCGTCGCTCTACTTTGTGAGCGGCGGTTCGAGTTGTGGCTTTGTGCCCACCTCGATGTTGATGCTCGGCCATCTGACGACGGCGAGACCTCTCTGCCTTTCCCTTTGTCTCTGGGCAGAGGGATTGGGGGGGCGGTGCCAGCTTGTCACTTGGCAACATCTCATCCTCGACCATGCTCGGCGAGACATGGTCGGGATTTTCCTCGTCCTCTATTGGGGGGATGAGGGCGGTGAGATCTATGATCTCTCTGTCTTCGGGTGTCCTGGACTCTTGGTCCAGGGTAGCATCAGCCGTCGTGTCACTGGGCTGCGCCTGTGGTGTGGACTGCGAGCTCAACGCTCGCGTCTGTCTTTGACTGCGTGGAATCATCATGCTCGCAGCTGACAGTAGAGGGTCTACTGGAGGGTATCAACAATGTTTAGTCGTCAATGTAGCGATCTTTTTCAAGACTGCTTCACATCCACAATCGGTTGGTCGCATGGCGATCAACTGCAGGATAGTTCAAAAAGGTGTAAAGATGTCGATCTTATGCCTTGTATCACAAGGTCACAGCAGAACTTGACCAAGGAGTGGTATTCCGAATGCTACGTAGTGACAGTGTAAGGGTAAGATGCGATGGGAACCGCTGACCGGTTCCCATGCATAAACTATACATTGGGTCCCTAAGGGGCCCACTGGGATTATGTAATAACTAGTGTACATGTAGATACATAGGTTATTTACAACAGAGCTACTGGGTATAAGACGTAAACATGTGATGACAGTATCCCCTCCTAGCTTTGGAGTCCAACGATGCAGTGTCCTGGGATGGGGGGAAGGGTGTGAGGACATAATAGGATCTCTCACTGCATGGTCTGTGCATGGCTCTGCCCTGGGCTTACAAGGCATCATGGTGTGAGGTGACGGGGTCATTTCCACTATTTGTCCCTCATGGCCTCTATCGGGTCTTCCCTCCTTCCTTCACTCATCAAGTGATCACAGACATCGGTGAAGGTCCGTCTGGACTTTCAGGGAGAGTTGCGTGAGGAGGTGGGGCAGTGGGTTGTTGAGGCCGAGGGAATACAGGTATGTGAATGTTCATATAGAGTGCTCACTTAACCACTCTCCTCGCAGGCCAAGCTTCGGAGTGCGATGCGTGTAGAAGCAATCATTGACCCTGCATTCAAACGTACGTCGGATGTGGACGACCTGGTGAAGGAGGTGAAGGAAGCGAAGGAGTGGCTGGGAAGTCTGGATTTCATAGTCAACCTGGAGTTCTTCGATGTTGGGATGAAGCCGGTCCCTGATCCCACACCGTCGCGATGTCCGTCCAAGGAGCCTGAGGTGGTGGGGCAGGTTGCAAAGGAGCCTGAGGTTGGGGGGAACACTGTGAGGGAGTCTGAAAGTACGTGACAAATGTGTTCGCCTGCTGGCCCATCTAACTCGAAGTTCAGCGAAGATTCCACTCCTGTGGTTGAACCCATCGCTGTATCACCCAAATCGCCCCAACCCTCGGCCTCAGTCCAGCCTGTCCGCACAAAACGGCGACCCATGTTTCTGTCATCTGATGACAAAGGCAAAGATGCTCTGACACCGAAGAAGGCTCAGAAGGAGCTTGGTCCCCAACAGCCTGTTTTGGAACCCGCTCGGAGCCCATCTGTAGATATCGTTGCAATCAAGCTGACCCCTGCACAACGTTGCAAGGGTCGAGCAATGGCGCAGGTCACCGAGTCAGATAAGGTGCCGCAATCAGTGGTGAAGCAAGGGTACCCCGATCATCCCTATCTCCTGGGTCGGAGCGAAGTGCGGAGATGAGGGTGTTGATAGCGGCGGTGAGGGATGTGGGACAGAAGGTTGGCGAGGTTGGTGAGAAAGCGTGCGAATTGTTGGGGGAGTTTAGGGCAGCGAACGACAGGATGAATCGGGCGGACGTAGAGTTCATGAGGATAAGGAGGCGGAGGAATTATTTTAAACGTATGCAGGGGGCGAGAGATCTGGCGGAGTATGGGGGACATAGGGGTCTGGTGGAGCGAAGTAGTAGTAGCAATGAGGAGGAGTCAGACAAGGATAGTGAGGAGAGCGAGGAAGAGGATGCGAGGATGTTGGAGTAATCTAGTAATGGAATAATGGAATCTTTTCTTGGGTTTTATTGATTTTGTTGTTCGATTGCGAGGGAATTTTGTTATCTAACTACTGGGGTCATGGGGGTTAAACAAGGAAACGATCATAGAGCAGTCAAAGGCCCCGGCTTGCCCGGGTAAGATTCGTGGAAGTCAGTGACCAGCTCCGAGGCATGATCAAGCTCGGAAGCGAGGATCCATGAGGTTTCTTCGTCGGTACCTTCGTAACCAGTCCACCTAACAAGATAGAGCAGCTTGCAGCTCTTTCGTCTATTATCGATCTTCGAGTCGAGGATTTCAGAGACCTCGAACTCAGGCTCGCCGTCGATAACGACTGGGGGCGGAGGCGGCTGAACTCGGTTCGGGATGGTGTTGGGCGAGGCTGGTTTGAGCATAGATACGTGGAATACTGGATGGACTGAATGCATGTGTTCTGGAAGTCGAAGAGTGAAGGAGTGAGTACCTACTCGGGAAATGATCTCAAAAGGACCCAAGAACTTCTCGGCAAGCTTCTTGGTAGGCCGAGTTGTTCTGAAATACTATGCCTTTACAAAGGTGAGGGATCCTACTTGGAAATGAGGAGCGGGTTTGCGGCGAACATCGGCCGAGGCTTGGCAGGTCTTCTGAGCCTCGAGGATGGTGCGGCGAAGTTCTTGGTGTAGCTCGTCCAGGTCAACCACGAAGTCTCGAGCTCATGCCGAGGCGAGGTCGCGCTCGGGGTGGACTGCGAGGTTCAGGGGGTAACCCTTATTAGCAAAGAATGGGGATATGCCGGTGGTTGCGCTAGGCGCATTGTTGTAAGCGAACTCGGCTAGGGGAAGGAGCGAAGCCCAATTGGACTGTTGATAGTTGCAGTATATCCTGAGGTACTGTTCCAAGGTCTGGTTAGCACGCTCGGTTTGACCGTCACCCTCGGGATGATATCCCGAGGTGAAATGCAACCGCATGTCCAAGGCTTTCCCTAGAGAACGCCAGAAGTGCGAGACGAACTCGGAACCCCTGTCCGAGGTGACGTGCAAGGGGACTCCATGCTTGGAAAAGACATGGAGGACGAAGAGGTGAGCAAGCTCTTGCGAGGTTATCTTGTCGGTGGTTGGAATGAAGATAACCTGCTTAGTGAAGCGGTCAACAATCACTAGTATGGAGGTGAACTCGGATGAAGGGGGGAGCTGCTCAATGAAATCCATAGAGATGGAATTCCAAGGCTTCTTGGGAACGGGAAGTTGTTTGAGGAGACCATATGTAAAGGAGTAAACTTAGGGCCTTGTGGGTATCACAAGAGCAGCAGAGATCGACCAAGCTGTGGGATTCTGATACTACGTAGTGACGGTTACAAGGTAAGTTTTAGCTGGGGAACCGCCGGCGGTTCCCACGCACTACTATACAGTGGGGTCTTGTGGACCCCCCCCCCTCTGAATCCACTTCTTTACACCCTCCCCTTCTAGAAGGAACCCACCGGGTGAGCCAAAAGAAGCGCCCCTTTGACCTTGAGAAAGGGATGGTTGTGTGGACCAGGTCATTCTGATGTACCTCAGAATAACCGCAGATCTGATGCCTCAGATCTGACATGAATGCCATGATGCCATGACATGGCATCATGGCAGATGTGTTGGCATAGTGCCAACACATCTGTTCTGGTGTTCATCATTCTGAACACCAGTGGTTGTGCCGGCACTCCCCGGTTGTAGTGGGTGATTGGTTGGTTTGGGGGCATGGTTCTTCCCCCTCTGAACCGAAACCCATGGTTGAGAACAACTTGAATGCTCTCAAACCCACAGACAGGTGATGTCTGTGGGGAACTGAACAGCCAATGATCTAGGCATCATTGGTGCCTAACTGCGAAGGATAGCAGTTATGCAGCCATAGGACCTGGCAGGGCCCTATGCAAGGAATAACCAAGCGGTCAATAATTGACTGCTTTGTGACATGATGTCACCCGTAGGACTCGGAGGAGCCCTATGCAATGAAATTACCGAAGCGGTCAATACTTGACCACTTCATGAACAGGCCAGCGGCTGCATACAGCCGCTGGGCATTGTGTCCATGGACCTGGACACAACGGATGTGCATTTGTGTGCACACCAGGCATGTGATGCAGGCGGAGGCACACTTTCTGACGATCTGTTGGATCATCTTGCAGCTGTCCGTGGGGGCAGCCGGTTGCTCTTGAGGTCCGTTCCCGAACCTTACGTCCTGTTTGACCAGGACGGCTGGCGGCGGCATTCGCTGCTTGTCCCGCTCCTTTCGGCGCGGGTTTTCCACGTCGTGACTGCATTCGTTAGCTGCGGACTGTCCCGCACTAATGGCGGTGGCTCCGCAGGGGGCCGGCAATGCGGTGGTTGCGACATGTGCCGCAACCGGGAGCTTCTGGGGACCTTTGGTGGGTCCCCAGATGCAGATGCACGCCCCTTGGGGCGTGCCACACCCTCCCTCCTTGACAGGAGAGAGCCTGGCGGCCGGGACCGCCTCTGGGCCCGCGCGCGAACGCGGTCACGGCGGTGGGCCGGCCCTGGCACGCGGCAGGGAGCCCCAGCAGCCTGGGTGTCTGCTGGGGACCCGGTGCGCCGTGTGGCACCCGCCGCTGACGGGGTGGCCCTGCATGCAGGCGCGAGCGAGGGCGGGTGGAGCGGCGCGGCTTTCACGGCGCCCGGCGGCCTCTGGGGAACCCCTGAGGGTCCCAAGCAGTGGGGGCACGTCCCACAGGACGTGCCCCACCGTTCCCGCTCGCTGGGAACGAGCGGGGTGGACCGGGCGGCTCCAGAGGCCGCGCGCGAGTGTGGACGCGGCGGTGGGCCGGTCCTGTCACGCGCGGAGGTGCCCCAGCAGCATGCGTATGCGCTGGGGACCTGGGGCACCGCGTGGGGCCCGCCTTGGATGGGGGTGGGTCTGCAGGTGCCCGCGAGCGCGGGCAGAGGGGCGCGCGCGGCGTGCGCAGCTTACACGGGGCCTGGCACGCTCTGGGGGCCTTTTGAGGGCCCCCAGAGGTGGATGCACGCTCTAGGGAGCGTGCACCACCTCTCCTGCTCGCTGGGAGCGAGCAGGGCGGCCGGGACGGCGCCTGGGGCCGCGGATGATGCTGCGCGGCGTGCGCGATCCCAGGCCGACTCTGGGGGCCTCTTGGGGGCCCCCAGAGGTGGATGCACGCTCTGAGGAGTGTGCACCACAGTTCCCGCTCGCTGGGAGCGAGCAGGGCAGTCCCTGGGGCCGCGGTCGAGGGTGGATGGCCGTGGGCGCCGCGCGTGGCGTTCGTGACGTCTGGCCGGTTCTGGGGGCCTCTGGAGGGCCCCCAGAGGTGGATGCACGCTCCTTGGAGCGTGCACCACCGTTCCCGCTCGCTGGGAGCGAGCAGGGCGGCCGGGGCGGTATCTGGGGCGCGCGGATGACGCGGGTTCCCAGTCGTCCTGGGGGCTCTTGGGAGTTCCCTAGGGTGGATGCACACACCATGGGGTGTGTGCTGTCGTCCCTGGCCGTCTGGGGTGGCCTGGAGCGCGGATGCGCGATGGGGATGGTGGAGGCGGCATCGATGAGCACGGCGTCACGGCAGGCATCACACACAGCGTGGCCGGCCTGTCCCTGGCGAGCTTGAAGAGCTGGGGACGTCGTGGGGCATGGATGCGCCATGGGGGAACCTCATTGCGGCCAGGCCATGGAGTTGGGCTGGCCGGCTGCGTGACCGGTCGTTTTTGCACGACCGGTTCCCCGCCTTCCTTCAGCGAAGGCGTGTCCCCATTCAGCTTCACTCGCGTGGGTGCTGGTGTGAGCGTGCGCAGCGGTGGCTGGGCCAGGTCATCGTTGCGGGGTGAGTTGTGCCATAAGTTGTGTAATTCGCGGCACAACTCAGCCATCCTTTCATCCAATGCTCTGAACCTACAGAGCCGTTGCTGGCTCTCCTTGCGGTCTGTCGCGAGGCGTTCCTGCGATGATGACATCGCAGCAACAGTTTTTTGACCGTGAAGCCGTCAGAGTAGCGGTCTTTTTCAAGACGCAGCAGAAAACACAGTCCAGCTGTTTGCTGGGCAAACAGCCAATGGAATCTCAAAAAAGTTGCGTGGGAACCGCCGGCGGTTCCCCAGCTAAAACTTACCTTGTAACGGTCACTACGTAGTATCAGAATCCCACAGCTTGGTCGATCTCTGCTGCTCTTGTGATACCCACAAGGCCCTAAGTTTACTCCTTTACACCATAGGGCTTGTGACGTTGCAGCTTGCTTCACATACAAGTGGTGCACGTCTTGCAATACTCCTTGACAAAGGATCTAATCCCTGGCCAAGTGTAGTCTCATCGGATCAGCTCCAAGGTCTTGTTGACCCCGAAGTGTCCCGAGAGAATGTGATCGTGCTTGTATTGCAGGATGCGAAGTCGAAGGTCTTGGGCCGTTGGAACATAGGTTCGGTTGTCAAGCTTGAGAAAACCCTCGGGGTCTGTGGTCCACCTCGGGTCATTAACCAAGCCGAGGTGCGACTTGGCTATGGGGTCTGAGGGGAGGTTTGCTAGTATGTCAGCTCGGATCTGCTCGGTATCAAGCAGCGAAGCGGCTCGGAGTACGACGGGAGCGAGGTTAGTAGCTCTAAGGGACGATGCCAGCTGGTGTTGAGTAAACACTGGCCGTAGGTTCTGTGGGTTTATGGTGGCATAGTCGCTATTCCCCTCTTTAAGGTAGACGTCCCATCGTCTAGTGAGAGAGTCAGGCTTCGTTCCGAGACGACCAGGTCGGAAACGGATGGCGAGGTTGAATTGGGAGAGGTATTCTGACCACCGAGCTTGTCGACGGGTCAAGAGCTTCGTAGTTGAAAAGTATTCGAGGTTCTTGTGATCAGTTATAATGTCGACAGGGTCGCCAGAGCCCTCGAGGTAGTGTCGCCAGTGTTGAAACGCTTCAAAAATTGCTAGGAGCTCCTTGTCATGAACATCGTAGTTGAGCTCAGTAGAGGTGAATGTGCGGGAGTGAAAGGCGGCGGGATGAAGTTCGCCTTCCGAGGTTCACAGTGATAAGATTGCCGCTAAGGCATAATCTGAAGCATCAGTCTCTACGATTAGTGGAAGGTCAGGAATCCAGTGGGTAAGGATAGGAGCGGTAGTGAACGCCTTCTTCAACAGGTTGAAGGCCTGTCGACAATCCTCGGAAAAGTTCCAAGGGTTACCCTTGCGGGTGAGTCGGGTGAGAGGAATGGTGATGTCGGAGTAGTTGTGAATGAAACATCGGTAGAAATTGGCGAAGCCGAGGAAAGATTGGATGTCGCAAACTTTGCGAGGCTCAGGCCAGTCTTGAATGACCTTTACCTTGTCGTTCGCCATAGTGAGGCCCTCGGGAGAGAGTATGTAGCCGAGGAATTCAACCGAGTCGCGGTGAAACTCGCATTTGTCTTCTTTGGCAAAGAGGTTGTTGAGTTGCAGTCGTCGTAAGACTTCCTTGACATGTTCAACATGTTTGGAGGGGTCACTGGAATAGATTAGAATGTCATCCAAGTATGCCACCACACAAACGTCCAAAAGGTCGGCAAAAATCTCGTTCATGAATCTCTGGAAAGCAGCAGGGCCGTTAGTGAGATTAAATGGCATAACCAACCATTCAAAAGCCCCATAGCGAGTCCTGAAGGCAGTTTTCCATTCGTCACCCTCGGCCACCCTTACGAGGTGGTAAGTGTGACGAAGGTCAATCTTCGTATAGATGCAAGCATTCTTTGGAGCATCAAGTAAGTCAGAAATCAATGGCAATGGATACCGATCTTTTTTCGAGATCTTGTTTAAACCTCGGAAGTCGACACACAACCGAAGTGAGCCATCTTTTTGCGGACAAACAATACCGGTGCACCATGAGGTGAGCGTGAAGGTCGGATGAAACCGATGTTCAAGTGCTTGTCAATAAACTCGCAAAGTGCTTTGAGTTCGGAAGCTGAGAGAGAGTAGATGGGACCGATAGGCGGCGAGGTCCCTTCTTCAAGGTTGATCTTGATATTGTGAGGTCGGTGGGGAGCTAGAGTGTCAGTGTGTGCTTTGCTGAACACATCTGCAAATTCGTGATATACTTCGGGAACATGTTTTTTAACATTCTCAGAAAGCTCGGAAGAGCTTTCTCCCAATGTTGCTCCTCGGGCGAGGAGCTCAGGCAAAGCCAGATTGAGCTGAAACACTTCGGACCCTTCCAATCTAGACGCGCGCATGAAAGCGGATGCATTGATTAGGGAAACGAGCAGTGCTTGCAACTTCGGAGGCGAGTTCTGAGGCGAGGTCGAAGGTGGGGGCGAAGATGCCGTAGGCGAGGTCGAAGTCGTAGCCGAAGCTGAGCGGGCTGACGTCGCCGTGGTCGCTGGAGTCATAGTTAGGTCGATGGTCTTGAAAGTAATACTGCCCAATACCCAGTCAATCGACAGATTGTAGCGGGTGAGCCAGTTGTGGCCAAGTACCACCGAGCAACTCGAGTCGAGTGAGGTTACGTAGAAGGTAACCCATTGTTGTTCGCCAGTCGGAAAGCAGATACAGAGGTCTAGAGCTTGGGTAATGGTAGTGTTAGTACTACCATCAAATAGTTTCAAGGGTATAGGAGAGACAGGATAAGCAGGCATAGAGTACTTCTGGACAAATCTGGATTCAATAAAACAATCTGAGGACCTGCAGTCAACTAATGCAACAAAAGCGACGTTGGGAAGCGAAGGCGAGGTTAGATCTACATTAAGGGAATCTTTGGACAATGAATGAGAAGCAGCCCTGAGTCTGAGCACACGGGTGAGGTTACCGCAATCCTCGGATCATGTGGTTCCGAGGTTGCTACCTATTTTTTCACCTCCATAATGGAGGCTGAAGTCCCCTCGTTAGGGGTCTTCGCTGCCCGACCTTTAGAACCGCTACCGTTGGTAGACTTGTTCTTCGGGCAGTCCTTGACGATGTGGCCCTTGGTGCTGAAAAGCAGACAAAGGCCCTGGTCAACCCGACGTTGGCGTTCCTCGGGAAGTAGTTTGCCATCCTTCCCGAGCTTGCTCAATATATCGGGCTGACTCTTGTTGTTCGAAGAGTTGTTGTTGGAACCCTTGCCATTGTTGTTAGTCTTGTTGCGGTTCTTATTGTTATTGGAACTGCGGGAAGACTGGTTGTTGTTAGTGGCATTGCTGCTGGACTGATTAGCGGTGCGTGCAGGCTGGGAGCTACGACCATTGATCATGGCGTCATATTCCTTACGCTCCCAGTAACGGCTGTCGCATTCCAGCGCGAAGTTCCTAAGCTTGGCAAGGCTGCGGAATCGAGGGAAGTGAAGTAAGTCGTCCTTGATTCGTTTGGCCAAGCCCTTGTAGGCAAAGTGTCGGAGGGCCACATCATTCCACTGAGTCCTAGTCGAAGCTTGGGCGAAGTCGATAAAGAATCACGCGGCCTTGTGGTGCTCTTTCATAATGATCTTCTCGAGGTCGATCTCGGCTTGGGCAGCGTTGTCGTATGGGCCGAAGTTGAGCTCGAGCTCGGCCTTGAAGCTGTCCCAGTCTTCGAGCCAATCTGGCTCGGGTTGGACTTCGCCAAGGATCGCCGGCTCGAAATACTGTAGAGCTGAGCCGGACAGGTAATAAATAGCATACTGCACCTTCGAGGCCCCAGTCTTGAACGCTGTGGGACGATCTCGGAAGTTGAGTACGCATTGAAGGAAGAAGGTGCGAAGCTTGGCCTGGTCAGTACCGTCATAACTATCCGGTTCCTTGACCTTGGCTCGTGCTTCGGACTCGCAAGGTTTCGCGAGCTTGATGAACACTCGACGCATAAGCTCGTTGTCCTCGAGGTCACCGAGGTCCTCGGGTGGCAGGTTGGGGAGGTCCCGATTGTTGTCAGAACCTCCAGAGCCATCACCTGGGTCACCGGGGTTAGCCCTACCTTTGCCTTTGTTACTAGGCTCGGCGGGGTCTGCGAGGGGTATCCCCGGGGACGGTGGTGAATCGTCGGGGGCTTCCGAGAAACATCGTTGTTCTGATATACCCGAAGGGTGCGGGAACGAGTCATCATGGACATAGTGAAGAAAAGGGATACGTAGGGTGTAAGCAGTCTGAAAATACTGTTACGATACGATCCGTCGTAAGGTTGACCGAGGTCGGGGGCAAACCCGAGGTAAGGTCCGAGGTTACGGGGTGAGGTTTGGATGGGGAAGTCGGAGAGGGACTAGGCTTCAGCTTATGTGCTGCGCCGACCCTACGCACGAGTCCCAACTTCGGAGGCAAGCGAATAAGAGGTGAGGTTTGGCTTAAGAGGCGAGGCTTAGAAACTAACTAGGGATCGAAGTTATATGATAGTTGATTTTCAGACTGAGGAGTAGGAATGCATACAGGGGGTTTATATACGAGCGAGGGTACGAGTCAGGGGTGAACATATTATTGGAGGTCAGGGCGAGGTCAGGGGAGCGAGGTCAGGGCAAGGTAATATATGAATGATGCGTGATGGAGCGGAATCAGTAACTAAGGGGATACGGGCATGGGATCAAGGTCGGATATGAGCTCTAGCTCGGGCTCGGGCACAGGATAAGAATCATATGTACTCGGGCACGAGTATCACAAGGCTCAGGCTCGGAAGAAAGTTATACCGGTAAGTAACCGGCCAAAGGCCGGTTCTTACAGATATCAGCAAATAGGAAAGAGGCCGTCATGAGTCAGGGTTGGATAGGGGTGCACAGTCAGGATACAGAATAGGTGAAACACGTATATAATAGAGGGAAGGAGGAGTGTGAATGTGAAATGACAGGGAAAGAAGAGGGTGAGAGTGCCTATGTACGAAAACACGCCTTGAGACCTGCATACACTGCAGGCATATAAAAGTTTTCTTGTCTGAAAAACTGTTCAAAAAACTGTAAAGATATTCCAAATATTTTTAGTGTTTTTTATGTACAAAAAACTATAATAAAATTTTGTGTTTTTATTAGAATTTGTTGAGCAAGAAAATTGTAAAAAACTTCAAAGTTTTTTTCAGGATTTTTATGGGTTTCTTTGTGTTTTCACAAAGAAACTTATAAAAAGACATAAAAAACCATGCAAAAAACTTTAAACTTTTTTACAATTTTCTTGCTCAACAAATTCTAACAAAAACACAAAATTATGTTAAAGTTTTTTACATTAAAAACACTATAAAAAATGGGAATATCTTTACAGTTTTAACAGTTTTTCAGACCAGAAAATTTTTATATGCCTCCAGTGATATACATCACCCTGCATGGACTCTTCAACTTCTGGGTTGATCCCGCACGATCTACTGGTAGGATGTCCCACAAATGCATTCCGGCCATACGAACACCTAAAGGGGTTGTGTCGGGAAGATGATGGGGCCAGTGATGAACCATCACGCCAGGTAGAGGATGTCGATCGTGATCGTGTTTGATGGTGTGCCTCCTGGTGAATGATGCGAGCAGCAAATGGTTGTTCGGCAAATGTGGTGAAGGGTGAATGGAGCAATCATAGAGGAGGCGTGGTCGGAGGGCAGGGCGAAGGTGTAAATAACCTATCTATGTACAATAGTTATTATGTAATCCCAGTAGGCCCCTTAGGGATCCACTGTATAGTTCATGTGTGGGAACTGGCCAGCGGTTCCCATCGCATGTTACCTTTACCTGTCACTATGTAGCATCCAGAATACCACTCATTGGTCAAGTTCTGTCTGCCCTTGTGATACAAAGGCTTAAGATCCACATCTTTACACCTTTTCGAACTATCCTGCAGTTGATCTCCATGCGACCAACCCATTGTGGATTCAAAGCAATCTTGAAAAGATCGCTACGTCGAGGACTAAACATTGTTGAGACCCTCCAGTAGACCCTCTACTATTGGCTGCGAGTGTGATGATTCCACGCAGTCAAAGACGGACACAAGCCACAAGCTTGCGGTCCACACCACAGGCACCAGGGCTGTCCACGAGTCAACCTGCAGGTTACCTGGACTTGGACTCGCAGGTTTGCCAGCTTCCAGAAGTGGAACCTGGACTTGACCTGAGTTTTTCTGCAGGTTGACTTGGACACGCAGGTTAAACCTGCGGGTGACTTGCAGTGACTTGCCAGATTATTCCGAGCTGACTCATCCTGTGCGAGTGCATGACGTGTCTCCTCCCGTGGGGATGGGGGTGAGCTATTTCACACATCCTTACATCCTATTTTGACCATGCTCCTCTAGCAACATCCACAGATGTCGAACATGCATTCAGTCAGGGCCAACTGACTGTATCACGGATGCGTCGCTCTCTGAAGGAAGAGTCGACACGTGCCGGAACCATACTCAGCACATGGCTGTCATACAAAGGACTTGTTCCTGAGGAATGTGTTGTAGAGTTGCTGCATGATAAGAGTAAGCATGTCAAGAAGGCTGTTGTGCAGAAGGAGGTAATAGTAGTTGAATGACATGAATTCTGAATGTAAGGCTTGCAGGTCTGCAAGTCACCTGCGGAATTCAAAAGGCCAAACCTGGACTTGGCAGGTTTTTAGGCGCCGGGTCACCTGGACTTGTGGGAGTTGGATCTGCAGGTTAAAATCACAGGTTGGACTGCGAGTCACCTGCAGGAACCTGGACTCGTGGACAGCCCTGACAGGCACAGCCCAGCGACATCACGGTTGATGCCACCCTGGACCAAGAATCCAGGACGCCAGAAGATGGAGAGATCGTAGATCTCGCCGCCCTCGTCCCCCCAATTGAGGACAAGGAAAACCCCGACCATGTCTCGCCGAGCGTGGTCGAGGATGAGACGTCACCGGGCAACAAACCGGCGCCAACCCCCCAATCCCCCCTGCCCAGAGACAAAGGAAAAGGCAGAGAGGTCTCGCCCTCGCCAGACGGCAGAGCATCAATATTGAGATGGGCCCGAAGCCAAGACTCGAGCTGCCGCTCACGAAGTCGAGCGACGATCATCGTCCCGAAGGAGGACGAAGACAAAAAAGGTGAGCCCCCAACGACGGTCAGGGATCGGAATACTCGAGCTCAAGTCACAAGAGCTCGAGGACACACGCCATCGACAACGAGATGGCTGAGGCAATGACCAAACAGGTGTGGGACACATTGCACCAGAACACCCTCACAGGCCACAAGCACAAGCATATCGCATTGCAGCTTGATAACATTGCCACTGCCCTCATGGAGTTTGGAAAAGAGCTCCACCAGATGGAGGAGATCAGGCAACGAGACGCTGCCATGCTGGAGGACGTCTAGACAGCCCTCCACTCACGCGGGGAACGCGGGACGCCATGTCAAAGCTCGCGACAGTCCGCAGCCAGCGAACATGGCCATGACGCGGGAGACCCATGGCAAAAGGAACTGGACCGGCAGCGAATGCCACCACCAGCTGCCCCAGTCGAACAGGACGTGCAGCTCAGAAGTGAACCCCAAGGAGAGCCGGCTGCCCCCACGGACAGCCATAAGACGATCCAACAGATCGTCAGAGAGCAGGTCGCCTCCGAGCCTGACTCTGAGGCAACGACAGAGAGCTTGGAGCTCGAAGCTGTGCACTGGCAGCAAAAAGAGGCCACAGCTGCATGCCACCACATGTGGGCCCTCGAGCTGCTAGCGAAGAATGCTGAGGAAGTGGTGGCCCAAAGCTACGCCGCTCAGCAGCCCGACGAGCAGCTCGCACACGCCATGCAGGACGGGCGACAAGTGTGCACAGCCTACAACAGCAGGCTGCGTATCCACAACACGGGGCTGACGGGGGACACCAGGCACAAAATGCCCCTGGATCCAAGAGCACAAAATGCTCCCAATCCCGAGCCCGACCAGGGCCTGGGGCGCACTAGGGCATACAACAGCCTGCCCCGTGAGGCTGTGACACCACGCAAATGATCCATGGCCCTGACAGAGGGCCAGGGCATACCAGATCAGGCTGACGTGGTGCCACTGGAGCTGTACGACGGGATCACATGGATGATCCGCGTGGCGCTAGCAGATGCTACCGACACAGACCCAGAAAAGTCTGTGCTTGCAAAAGCCAGCGTGAAGCTGGCTCACCCCGAGCCATACGCCGGGGGATCTGACCTCGAAGAGTTTGAAATCTTCGTTGCAGCCATCTTACGATGGCTGAAAACAAACTGCCTCCTGGGGCCAACCAGCATAGACATGCAGGTCGGCTACGTGGGCACCTGCCTGACCAGCGAAGCCCAGGAGTGGTTCCTTCGAAATGTGGAATGCTTCGACCGCTATGTCTGCAATTGGACCCTGGAAACAGTGATGCAGGGCCTTCAAAAACGGTTCCTGCACACACTGACATACCACCACACATCAAATAAATTTGACGTGGTCATGCTGTAAAAAAGCGAAGTTATAGGAGCCTTACAACAAGCCTGATAAGCCTGATAAGCCTAACAAACACCCCAGCAGGTCTGGGGATGTGTGGTGAGTGCACAAGATAAGGGGCACTCTCCCACACTCCCCAGCTGTTAGCTGGCGCTTTTTGGCTTATGTAAGCATGCCAAAAAGCGCAGATACAAAGCAAAGAGTCAACAAGAAGTCACTAACTACTAGAGAGAAAAATACCAAGAAAATTAGAGGAAAGGTAGAATGGATAGGGCTCCTAATATCACCATTCAACACATGCAGGGCATGAAGACCGTTCAGGAGATGCTGAACGAGCTCACAAAGTACATGGCACATATGGTACAGCCGCCAGATGAATACACGTTCCGGAGACAGTTCGTGTCGGCGCTGCGGGAAACACTGCACAACAAAGTCCTCAAAAAGGGCTATAACGCCGAGAGGCTCAATAGAGCAGCTCTTTGAGATGGCCTGCATGATCGAGGAGGCATCCTGATACAACATGGGGATGCGCCATGTAGAAAGCGCAGCGGCATCAGCAAGCACTGCCCAGCTCACAGTGAGCAAGCCGGTGACACAGACAGGCCTGACCAGGCCTAGCATGTTCCCGAGGAGTGGAGCGGCGCAGCAACTGCCGCCCTACACCCAGCCCAAGCTGGATGCCCGCCTGAAGCCAAACAGCCTCAAGTGTCAGGATTGTCACTGCGACCGGCCCCACTGCCGAAGGCATCAGGCCGACCTAACAATCGCCCCAGTGGTAGCCAACACAGCGCTACGTGCTTTGAATGCGGCCAACCTGGCCACAAGAAGGCAGAGTGCCCCCGGCTCAGATCTGGTATACAGACAGCGGCCGTGAGGCCAAAGATGAAAACAGGGATCTGGATGTGGACCCCGGAGAAAATTCTCTTCAGCAAATTGATGAAGAGGGGGAGGGTGATACCCAACCCAACAAATCTCCGGACAATGGAGACGTGCCCGCTGAGGAGTGGGATCCAGAGCCATCCCAATATTATGAATGGGACAAAGAGGCGGAAGACGCCGCCTACAGGTCCAGCGTGATCAGGATCACACTGGAAGATGACGCCACCATGAAGGTCATGGCGGTGCATACATCGGTCACGCCAGACAAGGCGGCCAAGTCAGTGTATCACCACCGAAGCAAGCACAGGACACGGCCAACACGCCCACGCAGTGAAAACCATACCCTCTTGGGGTACTGGGAAATAAACGGCATGAAAGCCCACTGCCTGCTGGATAGCAGGAGCGAAGGGGTACTATTATCCCCTGAATTCACACGAGCCACCAGGATGAAAATAATTCAATCTCCACTATATGCTTATGTAATGCGGCAAAAATCGCCGGGACAGAAAATTAAACTTGTGTTTCCTGGACAGGGAATCATGTTTTATGAATTTTGAAATGAAAAAAAAAAATGAAAAAAAAAAACATGTAATAGAAATTTTTATAAGCTTGATTTCAACAAAATAGCCCCATAGGGGTGTTGAATAGTGTCTTATGGACAAACTTATGGTCTTACTTTTTTGATATTTCGAGTGTCTACAATAGGGAATGCGATCTGGTGAGATGGCTTAGTTGGGTGCTTAGAGGTGCGTGGTTTATACTGCCGCTATCTTATATTAGCTAATGCCAGTGGGCCCCTATGGACCCACTGTATAGTCATGTGTGGGAACCATCCAGTGGTCCCCATCTTACTCTTACCTTACAACTGTCACTACGTAGCTGTCAGGGGACACCCTGTTTTCCAGTTCCGACACCATGCCAAGTTCCAACACCATTTCCAACACCACTTCCAGTTCCACTTCAATTTCTGACTCTGCTTTTGGAAATGATTCCACTTCTGGGTGAATTTCCACCAGTTCTGTTTGCTTTGCCAACCCCTCACTTTCTGACTTCTGCTCTCAGAACAGTGTTGGAAGTCAAGCGACTCGTGTGGTAGGTGACATCAAGGGTTGATCAAGGGTCAGGGGGTCAGGGGGATGCAGGGTTGATGGCGAGTGCTGAGTGTTGTCCCTGGCTGCAGAGCATAGTATAATACAGGCTCACTGACATTGGGGGTCCTTAGGCTTTTCCCTTCGGATTTCCCCTTGTCAGTTGTGTGGTAGTGTGACTGTAAGGTTGTTGGCTTATCACTTGTGTTATCACAAGGCAGTAGAACTCAACCAATCTGTGGTGATTCTAATACAACGTAGTGATGGTTACAAGTAAAGTTAAGCTGGGGAATCCCGGGGGATTCCCATGCAAGAACTATACAGTGGGTCCATGAGGACCCACAGGCACTATGTAAGCTACCAGCTATTATGTGTTGCCTCGCGGCAACACAGGTAAATACCTATATTTACACCCTCCCCCACTATAGAGAACTCTAGTCTCCATAGATCTCGTCATCGAGGTCATTATCCTCGGGTGATGGGGCATCGTCCATTGGGACGTCCTCGTATGGAGCCGGCAGGGGCTGGGGATCCACATGCATCGTATCCGCATGAGCGGATGTGGATGGGCCGGGTCCAGCTCGGGACCCGTTTCAAGAGATGGATTGATTCCCATCTCTTGGATGAAGGCGGCCTCCGCAGCTGGATCAGGCTGTGGATCTGGGGGGCGGGCCATGAGCAGCTCCTTGTCGAGCTGTTCCAAAGTGCTCATGGCCGCTTTCTTGTGGGTGCGCTGGGACAACTTCAGTCCCTGTTTATGCCGCCACTGCCCCATGCGTGCAGCAGTGTTTGCGACTTCCTTGTCTCAAAGTCGCTGGAAGTATCCCTCGATCCAAGGGATACGTTCATGGTTTACACTGGCATGAAGGGCCAGCCATGACACAACCTCCTTCAGCGGGATCTCGTGCGCGAGTCTGTTCCCGAGCGGGAACATCCCGGTGATCAAAACCTGCAGGGTGTCTGTGGCGGGTGATGGGATCATGACGTCAGTCACAAGGTCGAGCCATTGGCCTGGCGTACCAAACAAGTCACTTAAACGCGCAGCGGTATCATCTGTCGACCTTGGAGTTGAGAGTTTACGAGATCTCATATTCCAGTTCTCTGTTGATGACTGGTGGAGGCAGAGGCTGTTCTCGATTCGGAATTGTATCCAGAACTGCGGGCTCAAGCATGGAGACGTGGAATACTGGGTGTACTGCGCGCATATTGTCAGGAAGTCAGAGGGTGAAAGAACGACTGCCAGCCTTAGCGATGATCTCGTAAGGGCCAAGGTATTTTTCAGAGAGCTTCTTCGAGGGACAAGTGGTGCGGAAGTTTTCAGCTTTGATGAAGACTTTGTTGCCTATCTCGAATGCCGGTTGCGGAAGACGTTTCCGATCGGTGGAAGTTTGGTATCTCATCTGGGCAGTGGAAATGTTCTCTCGGAGGTGTTGGTGAAGGTTGTTGAGTTCCACAATGAAATCTCGGGCTCTGGCAGAGGCGAGGTCGCGTTCAGGGTGGATGGCGAGATTCAGGTGGTAGCCTTTGTTGGCATAGAAGGGCGAAATTCCGGTGGTGGCGGAAGGCGCATTGTTGTAGGCAAATTCCACGAGCGGAAGGAGGTCAGACCAATTACTGTGTTGGTAGTTGCAATAGACGCGGAGGTACTGCTCGAGGGTCTGTTAGTACATTCCGTTTGTCCGTCACCTTTGGGATGATAACCGGAAGTGAAGTGGAGTTTCATGTCAAGAGCCTTGCCGAGTGTGCGGAAAAGGAACGTTCCGGACATCAATGATCTACAACTTTGCGTACTCCAGCAAAGCCACAATCATCCGCTCTCAGGACATCAAGGCCAAAACAAGACCCTCAACATAATCCGACGTACTTACACTTGGCCACTCCTCTGCACGATGGTCCAAGACTACTGCAAGTCATGCACCCCCTGTATGCGAGCCAAGCTGCAATGTCACAAACCCTATGGCCTCCTGAAGCAACTTCCGATTCTGGAACAACCCTGGAATTCGATATCCATGGACTTCATTGAGAAACTTCCTAAGTCATCTGGCTATGATACCATTCTAGTTATCGTTGACCGCCTCACAAAGCAGTCTATCTTTATTCCGACTTATGACACCATCACTTCCACCCAGCTCGCACAGCTCTTCGTGCTCCACATCTTTTCCAAGCACGGAATCCCTTCCCATGTCACTTCCAACCTTGGATCAGAATTCGGGACTTGTACCGGAGAAATCCGTCGGAATCAAGGGACCATCCAGGACTGGTTGGGTCATCGAGGTGGGTTGCGGAGATGGGGTCGGAACGGATGTCGGAATGGAGAGACTCGGTGTCCATAATGATTGAGGCGCGGAGTAGCGGGAACTGCAATGCTGTGGCACACAGGGACAATTCCAGCTGCTCAGTCGAGAATACTGGGCAGAAATTGTGCGGATTAACGCTGGTATAGTTGCTACTTCCCTCTTTTGGGTAGACATCCCAACGTCTAGTGAGCACGTCGGGTTTTGCTCCGAGCTTTCCGGGGCAGAAGTGGATCACCATGTTGAACTGTGAGAGATATTCAGACCAGCAGACTTGACGGCAAGTCAAAATCTTAGTAGTCACAAAATACTCAAGGTTTTTATGATCCGTGACGATGTTGATCGGATAAGTTGGACCTTCGAGGTAGTGTCGCCAAATTTTGAAGGCTTCGAAGATCGCAAGTAGTTCCTTATCATGGACGTCATAGTTGAGTTCCGGGGCGGAAAAGGTGCGGTAATGAAAAGCGATTGGATGAATTTCTCCGTCGTCGGGTGAGATGATGGAAAGAATGGCGGCTAGCGCATAGTCGGAAGCGTCGGTTTCAAGTACAAGTTGGGCATCAGGAATCCAGAAACCGAGTATAGGAGCCATAGTGAAGGCCGCTTTGAGGGCTTCAAATGTGGAACGGGATTCTGGAGTGAAATTCCATGGGGCACCCTTCCTGGTGAGACGCGTGAGCGGAACAGTAATGTCGGAAAAATTGTAAATGAAGCGCCAGTACAAGTTGGCGAAGCCAAGGAAAGACTGTACATCCTTAACACGTCAGAGTTCTGGCCATTCTTGAATTGCCTTGACCTTGTCCTCTGCCATGGTAAGACCTGTTGGAGAGAGGATGTAGCCTAGGTATTCGACCATGTCACAATGCCATTTGCATTTCTCTGCTTTTGCGTAGAGGTGGTGTTTGCGTAGACGGCGGAGTACTTCGTGGACATGTTCCCAATGTTCTTCCAGTGAGTCGGAATAGATGAGGATGTCGTCAATGTAGACTAGAACGCATACATCGAGGAGGTCTGAAAATACGTCGTTCATAAATTGCTGAAAAGCGGTGGGAGCATTGGTTAGACCAAAAGGCATGACAACCCGCTCAAAAGCACCATAGCGGGTGCGGAAAGTGGTTTTCCACTCGTCACCTTCGTGGATGCAGACAAGGTGATAAGCGTGCTGGAGGTCAGTTTTGGTGTAGATCTTTGCCCTGCGGGGAGTGTCAAGGAGGTTGGAAATGCGCGGAAGCGGATATTTGTCCTTAGTGAGGGTGTTAAGTCCACAGAAATCGACGCAGAGGTGGAGAGATCCATCCTTCTTCTTTATGAAAAGGACCGGAGCGCCGTGCGGAGACAGCGAAGGGCAGATGAAGCCCATGTTGAGATGTTCATCGACGAACTCGCGGAGAGTCTGGAGTTCACTTTGCGAAAGGGAGTAGATCAGTCCAAGGGGCAGAGATGCTCCTTCTTCCAAATCTATCTTCAAATCATAAGGTCAATGTTCAGCAGGTTTATCGGCTTTGGCCTTGTTGAACACGTCCGGGAAGTCACAATATTCTTCCAGAACTGAGCTCATGTCGACCGGAGCGGAAGTTGAGGCGGAATGAGCCTTGACTGTAGCCGAATCGGATAGGTGAAGCTGGAAAACGGTCATATCTTCTTGCCGTTGCAATATGCAGAAAGCGGTGGCAGAAACGAGCGCAATTCGAGGAGCTTCGAGGGATGGAGGTGCTAAAGTGGGACCGGAGTGCGGAACTGAGTCCATGAGAGGAGTTGCAGAAGAGGCCTGAGCCATCTTTGCAGACGACGTCGGAATAGACAGAAGTTGATCCTGGGTACGGAACTGTATCTGACCCAATGCCCAGTTAATCGACGGATTATATCGGGTGAGCCAATTGTGTCCTAGTACAACGGAACAGCTAGCATCTAGCGGAGTAACGTAAAACATAACTTCATGGTTGTCCCCAGTAGCGAAACGGATAGACAGGTCCACGACTTGGGAAATTGCCGTGTTAGACGACCCGTCGAAAAGGCGGAGCAGAATAGTCGGAATGTTGCGGGTCGGAAGTTTATGTTTCAAAACAAAGTCGGAATTGAGGAAACAATGAGTCGAACCAGAGTCGATCAATGCTGTAAACGGGGGTGCGGAGATTGTGTCCGAAGTGAGCAGAACTGAGAGGGAGTCGGAGGACGAAAGAGCGGATGCGTTGAGTTTAACCTCGTTTGTCGCACGAATGGGGTCAACACAGCCCTCAGCTCGTGCGGAGGCCGGAGGACTGCTGACTATTTTTTTGCATCCGTAGCAGGAGTTGCTTCGGATTTCTCTTCCATCTTCGCTGCGCAGCCCTTGGCCTTAGCAGTGGAAGCGGAAGCTCGGGTGCAACCGCGAGTGAGTTGACCGCCTTTGCCGCAGAAAAGGCAAAGGTTGTTGTCCATGCGACGCTGGCGTTCTGCAGGGGTTAGCTTTCCATCCTTCCCAAGTTTGTTGGAAAGGTCCAGAGTGCTTTTCCGGGCATTGGTGTTGGAACCAGAGGCCTGGTTGTTGCATGGTGTGGAAGTGTTGTTCCGGTTGCTGGAGTTGGAGCCGGAACTGTTGTTGTTGTTGTTTCCGGAATTGGTCTTCTTCTTGTTGGAAGACTTGTCCTTCTTGCTCTGGGTGGAAGTTTCACAAGCGATCTCGGAATGTCTTTCCCAGTAGTGCGAATCGATGGATTGGGCTAGGTTGCAGAGATCAGTGGGGGTGGCTGGTTTTCCGACACGGGCAATTTCATCCTTGATCCGGGATGGCAGGCCCATGTAGAACTGGCATCGGAGTGCGGCTTCTTCCTATTGGACTCGAGGAGCGAGCTGCTGGAAAGTGACGATGTATTTAGCTATCTTATGAGTGTCTTTCATACGAAGCTTATCGAGTTCATTTTCCGCATCGGCTTCCATATCAAATGGTCTGAAGTTGCTGCGGGGTTCGGAAATGAAATTCTGATAATTGTCAGCCCAGTCGACGAGGGTGAACGGATCCATGAGGGCGGGTTCGAAATAGTTGAGAGCCATGCCTTGGAGATAGGAAAGGGCATAATTGACCTTTCGTTTGTCATCGGGAAAGGCATCGGGACGATCATGGAAGTTGAGTTGAAGCTGGACCAAAAAGGCTGGAGCTTCTTGGGGTCAGAACCATCAAATTGATCCGGTTCACGGACTTTTGTCTTGGCGCGTGGAGCTTGGGCCGGGCACTGGAGTTGGCCGGCCAGCATGGCGATAGCTTGTGCAAGATCCGGAACTGGCGCGGGCGGAACTGGGTTGGTGGGAATCAGAGGTGGAGGACCGCCGGGGGGGCCGCCATGAGGGCTGCCGGGGGGTGGTCCTGGTGGAGGTGGTGCTGGGCGTTGAAATGACACTACTGTCTGTTCGCCGCTGCTGCTCGACGAGTTCCATCATAGTCGGGATTGTCGTCGGGATTATCATCGGGAACTTCTTCGAAGCATTGCGGAAGAGTGTCGGAAAGCTCATCGTCAGCATGAGAGCTGCTGGAGGGTTCTGTGTGCCTTGGTGCTGCAGATCTAAGGTTGCCAAAATAAGAGAGAGCTTCGACAGCTCCTGCGCGAGCTGAAGTAGCTGTGGTACGAGGAGGCATAGTGATAGTTATCGGGTGGGAATCAGATAATACTGTTACGTATTGAGATTTCCACTAAGTCGGAACTGGAAAGGACAGCGGCTTCAACTTATGCATTGCGCCCCCAATGAACTACCATCCTAAGTATTTTGGAAATGGGTCGGAAGTCAGAAAGTATTGGACTAAGAGTCAGTTGGAACTTGAGTCGGAACTGAGGCCGAAGACGGAAGATGGAAGGCGGAGAGACAGAGGTCTTGCTGGACTCGCTGTGCTAATAACAGGAGATGGAGCGAAGGAAATCAAGTATCGAAGGTGGTTATCTGATTGCAGAATAACAGACATACATGAGAGGCTTTTATACAAAGAGCTGAGACAACATGTAATGAGATAGTACTAAGCAAATTCCAGGGGGAGCGGAAGTCGGGTAGACATACGTGGGAACTAACTAATTGGGAACAATGGGACTGCAAGGGGGGTTCAGGGTAAGGTAAAACAATGGCAAAAGAACAAGGGGTCGGAAAACATATCTGACAATGAACTACAAGGGTGACCGGATATATGATCTTGATGAACGATGAAGCAGGTCCGGTGGGTCCGAATAATAGAGTCGAAAGAACAAGGGAGTAGAACAAGGGGTGGAATGTCGGAATTATTGGAGGGGCGGAATGCATGCGGAACTGAAGGTCGGAAATTGGAAATGCACGGTCGTAACAGCCGCCATCAGGTTCCACCTGGCCTGATGTGCGAACTGGGCTACCCCTTTAAACGAGGTGTCCGCGGTTATGGGCAAGTCTATCCGCAGCATATAGCTGTGGTTCAGCTCAAAGGGAGGGAACCCTGTGGTTGCGCTGATGTTGCTGTTGAGGGCGACCTCGACCATTGGGCATTTCAGTGCCCAATCCTTCTGGTCATCCCTGACTACCGTGTGCAATATCTGTCTGATCGAGCAGTTTGCACGCTCGGTCACTCCATCCGTTTGGGGATGGAAGCAGTCGACATGAGGAGCTTAGTCCCCTGAGTCACTGTAGTTCACGCCAGAAGATAGATGTGAACTTTGAGTCTCTATCTGAGACGATGGATTCTGGGACTCCATGGAGTTGGACGACTTCTTTCAGAAACAGCCAGGCTAATCCCTTGGCTGACACGCTCGTCGTTGTTGGGATGAGGTGGACGTGCGACGTTAGTCGGTCGATGACTACCATCAGGTAATCATAGTCATTTGATTTGGGCAAGGGCCCCATAAAGTTAATGCCAATTGACTGCCATGGCCAATCTGGAATGGGTAGGCTGTGTAGCAAACCTTGGGCCGTTGTGGCCCGGTTTTCGTCATCTGGCACTTTGTGCACGACATGCAAAATGACTTGATATCCGGGCTCATGCCCACCCACCAGTATGACTTTCAAACGTAGTTGGATGTCTCCAGATGGCCGCAGTGACCAACTATCTGGTGTGCTCGATTGATGATGATTTCGATCAGCCTCCTCCCCCCCTGAAGAACAGATTGGGGGACGGCGATGACATCTCTCATGAGCTGATTCTTTGTCCAGATCAGCCCGTCCTGGATTCTGAATCTCAGGTGCGCGTCTGGGTGCTCCATGATATTTGAGAACATGGGGTCCTTATGGTACACGTCTTGTAAGACCTTGGACAGGTCTATGCCCTGTTTGACGCTCAGGTGTAGAGGTGCGCCCTCGTTGCTTGTGGTGATGACTCGGACATCATCGTCGTCATTGTCGTGTGATGCGACGCCGTTTGTGGGCTTTTGTGAGCCCTTGTTTAAGGCGGCAGATTCTAATATCCATGCCTCCGTCTTCTCTGCAAGGCGGTTAGACCGTCTTGTTGCTGCTGTTCGCAGCTCAATATACTGGTTGGTGGGCAGTAGCTCACCTTCCGGGTCTAAGCACGCGTCTGTGTTTACGAAGATGTGGTCCGGGTGACTGTCGTCACTCATCTCGCTCTCGTAGTAGTGCGACAGGCAGTCTGCCACCTTGTTCTCCACACCGTCAACATGAACGGTGTTGAAGTTGAAATGGGATAGAAACTCCCACCATCTGACCTGGCAGTCAGACAGGCTCTTCTGTGTCTCGAAGTGTTTGAGCCCTTTGTGATCTGTGATGAGGGTGAACCTTCATCCCAGTAGTTTATCCTCCCATTTCATGAGAGCCTTGAGCACCACGATTGTCTCGTGCTCATGAGTCTGGTAGTGTTGCTGAGCAACACTGAACTTCTTTGACAAGAAGCCGGCTGGCCAACAGGTTTTCCAGTTGGGGCCCTGGCCGTAGACTGCACCGACACCGGCTTTTGACCCGTCAGTGATAACCCAGATTGGCTCTGGGCACCGTGCGTCAATTGGACGCAGGATCGGGGTCTTACAGGCCAACGCCTTAATGCTTTGCCAGCATTTGTCTAGAAGCGGGGTCCATTTGAATGGATGATTGTTACATGCACAACCCGACAAGGGGGTCGTGTATGCACTAACATCTGGCATGTAATGTGCCAGGTATTGTACTAGCCTGAAGAAATGTTGGACATCATTGAATGTCCGCGGCCTTCGCCATTCACGAATGCATTGCATCTTGTCCTCGTCGGCATGTACACCTTGGCCATCGATGATGTGGCTGAGGCACTCCATTCGGATGGAATAGAGATCCACATTTTTCTTGCTCAGAAAAAGGTGGTTCTTCCTCAGTCTGTCAAAGACAATGTAGAGGTGCTCCTCGTGCTCTTGTATCGAGAGAGAGAAAATGAATATATCATCCATGTAGACATGGACGAAGTGACCTATGCAGTTGCGAAATATGGCTGTCATCAGCCATTGGAATGTTGATGGGGCATTGCAGTCTCCCTTCTGTATTACTTAGCTCCTGAAGGTGCCAAGGATCATAGCAAAGGCAGTCTTTGCTACATGATCCAGATGAATCCGGATCTGCTCATATACTTCGGACATATCGAGTTTCATGCGATATCAACAGCGAGCCATGCCGCTGTGGATGATATCCTGATCTGGGAAACGCGTAACGTCCTTCACAGTGTTCTTGTTCTGCTGGCACAGATCGAAGACGGTTCACAGTGTACCGTTCTTCTTCGGCATGCACAGCATGGGTACAGCCTGTTGTGCAACTGCTGGGATCCACCACTTTGCAGTGGTGGATCATTCTATCTTGGTTGACAGTTCCTCTTGGAAATGTTTGGGGCACTTCGGTAGTCAATACCGCATGTGTTTGTTGGGATCAATGAGATTGATCTCATGGTTGATCTCCCACAGCGGTGGGAGTTATAATGGGATTCCACTGACCAGGTCAGTGATTCTCTCCATCCATTCCTTGCAGAGGTGAGGGATGTCATCATCTGTGAGGATGATGGTAGTGGTTGGCTTAGAAGCCATTAGGCGCTGTGTGCGTCTATTAGGTCCCGTGGCACACAGGACTGCCTTTCTTTTCCCCATTGCTTTCACTGTCAGGTGAGAGCGCCTCTCCCTATGGTTGTAGGGGGAGTTCGAGGACGAGTTGTTATGCGACTCATCCTCCTGGCTTCAATGAGCCATGTTTGGCTTTGGTGCTGGGGTGATCCTGGTCACCCTTGGCCCCTTGCCTTTGTTCGTCGACTCATTTTCGTCGAACGATACCTTGCCCGTGAGGATTATTTCATTCCCCTTACGGATTGTCCCTGGGCTTGAAAAGTCCAGGGTGATGCCAAAGTTTCTTAGGAATGGTGTCCCTAAGATCGTGTCATAATATTCAATGTTCACTATGTCGAAGTATTCATCGTATATTTCATGACCAAATTTAATGGTCATGTTCATTCCATAATTAATAGTGGAACAGCTGCCTATGCAGGCCAGCTGCAGTGTGATCGGCTGCTCCAGGGGAATGTTGTGACATGGTGATGCTGTTTTACAGCTGGCCCATTCAAACATCCTCTGTTCTCGAACAGGAAAGCAGATCCTGCTACCACAGAGCCCACAGAACTCATTTAGGGTGAAAACCTGACAGCAGAATCCTCTTGGGGCAGTGTCCATCCATCCCAAGCCCCACCATGGACCATAGTCCAGTTACAGCATTAAGTGATGTTTCATTCAGTGTGAAATCAACATGTAGCAGCGTCACATCATTTGATGATGTTGAATCAACACCAGATGACCTTGGAGTTGAAGATGAAGGGAATTTACTCACATTTATCTCAAAACTTCAGCAGGGAATCACAAAATTCCTGGATGCTGCTGAGACCAGCATTCGGCCAATGCAATATAATAAAATGGGCAACCCTGCACCATGGACCAAACGTCAGCATGAACATGACATGCAGAAGAGTAGAAAAGCTTACTGAGAACAAGGGTATGCTGATATTAGTTCATTCTTTCAGAAATGGCTGCGTGAATGCGCAACAGACTCTGGGATTCAACCGGCTATTTGTGGCAAACCAAAGGAGCAGATTGAGAAAAGACAGGAGGAAGAGGAAGAGGTTGATGAAAGAGATGTAGTGCCTATTATACCTATGACAGGGGCCAATTTGAGGCAAGAGGAGGAAAGTGAAGAAGAAGGGGCAAGCAATAATAAAGGACTGAGCACAGCCACTGACCCTCAAAGTATTGCAGGGTCTTCTGCAAGTGGGTCAGAAAAGAATGAGAGACATGGCCAACATGTCCCCAGGGTCACTATTGAGGAGATAGAAGATGAGGATTGCGAAACCACTGAGCATGGAGTGAGAGAAGAACATGAGGATGAGGATGAGAGTGATGTGGAAGAAGAGCCAAATCGGGCACCATTGAACCAATCCTTCAGGCTCGGGCAAGGCCACCATTGCCCACATCGCTGGCCCTCAAAGAAGCTGTCACCATTCTTACCAAATGATCAAAGGCAATAACACTAAATGTGGTTTTTCGGGGTCATCTCAATGGGATGCTGGCTTTCTTGCGGTTCTACATGTCAGGCCAGGGTATTGGGTGGTGTGAAGCATCACTCCTGGCTGCAACTGCAGCTGGAAAAGGAGCATGTCTTTCCCACTCTCTGCGAGTGTGGGTGTGGGAATTCTGGAGGACAATGAGCAGCTCCCAGAAAGTCTCTATGGGCAACATAGAAAGTCAAGAATTGAGGAGGAGGAGGATCTTGCACAGGAGATTCACCTTCATTTGCAGTCCCTTAATAAGAAATACCTCAAAGCAGTAGACATTGTTCGGTATCTGGCCAAGCCTGAGGTCAAAGAGCCCATTGTCAATGGATGCATGCGATGAATTACCGATATAGTGAATGCACTGCTTGTCAATGGATGCATGCAATGAATTACCGATATGGGAAATCTGCAAATGGAATGTATGTGGATGGACATGAACATGAAGATGTGGTGGACTACCGGACCAAGGTGTTCCTACCATTCTGGACCTCTATTGAAGATCAAATGGTCAAATGGAGCAATGATAATGAGCTCATCTATCCCCAGCTTCCCAGATTCCCACAGCAGAAAAGGATTGTTTTGGTCACACATGATGAATCTACATTTTATGCCAATGACCAAAGGAAAACATGTTGGGTTCACATTAGTGAAAAAGCAGAGCCAATTCAAAAGGGGGAGGGTGCTTCTATCATGGTCTCTGACTTCTGCTCACCAGACCTGGGCTGGCTTAAATCCAAAGACAGGTGAGTTTACTTTTATCTGTTCATATTAATTCACTGTGAACCATGCCAGCTCTCGGTAAGCTCGAGTTCTATTCAAGGCGGGAAAGAACCGTGATGGATATTTTGATTGCGCAGACCTTTGTTCTCAAACTGAGAAAGCCATTGAATTATTTGAGGATAATTTCCAAGGAACAGCAATTGGGGCTTTTGGATTTGACAATGCAACGGGGCACCAAAAAAGAGCAGATGATGCACTTTCAGCTCACTCTATGCCTAAATTCCTGAAGCACTGGCATGGGAAGCATGGGAAGTGCAAGATGTGTCACGGAACCCTCCCAAATGGCCAATCACAGGACTTTATTACCCTGATGATCACCCTGACATGCCAGGCTGGTTTAAGGGTATGAAGACCAGTCTTGAAGGCACGGGGTTTCCTGGAAGAAGCTAACTTACGTGCTGAATGTGCTGGATTCAAGTGCGAGGACCAAACAGCAGCTTGCTGCTGCCATTGGGTGCTTTTCAACCAGCCAGACTTTGTTGCACAAAAGCCGGCACTATTTGAGCTTGTTGAGTCACATGGTCACCGGCCCACTCCTCAGACTGAGGACCCGGCTGTTGAGGCCATGCTCCGCGAGGCCCATCACCCAAGCGGATACCGCCGCTAGTGGTGAGGCCGACCAGCCTCACCCAATCACCACCAATGATGCGGAGGTGCCCCCGGAGGAGTCACGTGCTCCACCGGCCCCGTACGACGACGACGTCATCGTATCGGCCACTCTAGAGGACTCCCTCATGGATGACCTCTATGAGTAGTAGTTGACCCCTATATTGTCTATAGAGGGGGAGGGTGTAAATAACCCGTGTATCTACATGTACAATAGTTATTACATAATCCCAGTGGGCCCCTTAGGGACCCACTGTATAGTTTATGCGTGGGAACCGGCCAGCGGTTCCCATCGCATCTTACTCTTACCTGTCACTACATAGCATTCAGAATACCACTCATTGGTCAAGTTCTGTAGTGCCCTTGTGATACAAGGTCTTAAGATCGACATCCTTTACAATGGGGCCCCTGCCCAAATCCAACAACTGTGACTACCTGATGGTAGTCATCGACCGACTAACGTCTACATTATAGAATGCTCCCTCCTACAAAAAATGGGGCAGAAATGGAGAAAAATGTGTGGGAATGCCTTGATCATGTGGATCTACTCAAAATGCACCGGTAAGTGTGTTATTTACTTGCATAAAGGAGTGCTAAGTGAGACTGCACTCAGATATGCCAATCATGCCACTTGGCTCATGGATGCATATAAACATGGACTGAATGGTGTACAGGCAATTTGGGCCAACCGGAAGTTTCATGGGCATAGAGTACTACCAAAGTCAATAATAGAGGACTTAGATCAGGCCCCGAAGTAATATACCATAGCTACCAGGATGTCCTACCAAAATTTGAAACTTCCATACGGAGTATTTTCGCCACCTAAACCCTAACCCTAAGCTGACCAATGGGCGCTTAGAGGGTGCGCGGTTTATACTGCCACTATCTTACAATGTACATAGGTTATTTACAACATTTGAAACTAACACTGGAGACATGGCAAAATTCCCTGACTTTTGAAAATTAATTGGAAATTCTGAGGATACTTTGCATTTCTTCAAAATTTCCCAGTTTAGGAACTTGAATGAAAATTTAATGTTTTGTCAGAGTTTTTTGGCTGCTGGAAATCCTTTAAAAATTGTAAAATTCTCACCTACAAATCTTCAGGAAACACTCAGGAAACATTGAATTTCTTCTTTCATGAAACTAAATTTTTAATAAAATTTCCCCAGTTAGGAACTTCTATAGAAACATTGATTTCTACAATGTTTTCCTGTCCAATGTTCAGGAAAGCAACATTTTCATAGAATTTCCAAACTGAGGAAACTTTATTAAATATTTAGTTTCATAGCAGAGGAAATTCAATGTTTCCTGAGTATTTCTTGAAGATTTTGAGGTGATAACTCTGGCATGACTTTAAATTTTCATCCAATTTCCTGAACTGGGAAATTTTGAAGAAATGTGGAATATCCTTAGGATTTCCAGTAGATTTCCAGAGTCAGAAAATTTTGCCATGTCTCCAGTGTAATTAACTACCTAGTAAATGTTCATAACACTGGAGACATGGCAAAATTTCCTGACTTTGGAAATCTACTGGAAATCCTAAGGACATTCCACATTTCTTCAAAATTTCCCAGTTCAGAAAATTGGATGAGAATTTAATGTTTCATCAGAGTTTTTTGACTTCAGGAAATCCTTCAAAAATTGTAAGATTATCACCTCAAAATCTTTAAGAAACTCTTGGGAAACATTGAATTTCATCTGTAATGAAACAAAATATTTATTAAACTTTCCTCAGTTTTGGAAATTCTATGAAAATGTTGGTTTCCTGAACATTTGACAGGGAAACTTTGTGGAAATCAGTGTTTCTATAGAATTTCCTACCTGGGGAAATTTTACTGAAAATTTAGTTTCATGAAAGAGGAAATTCAATGTTTCCTGAGTGTTTCCTGAAGATTTGTAGGTGCTAATTTTGCAATTTCTGCAGGATTTCCAGCAGCCAAAAACCTCTGACAAAACATTAAATTTTCATCCAATTTCCTAAACTGGGAAATTTTGCCATGTCTCCAGTGTAAATAGGTAGCTACTTTGTGGATGATCCCTAACAGAAAGCCGTTGACCTAATCCTCCAGGGTGCTCTCAGGTGGGTCTGATAGCATTCCTGCACCTTGGCTGGTGCACAGATGAAGTCAGAAAATTTTGCCATGCCCCCAGTGTCATGGATCCAACAGTGAGAAATTCAGTGAAAATTGTCACACTGTCATGCCAATAGGGAATCGGTTGAAATGCTTGCATTGCGTGTCATTAATAAATTGGGCTCGAAGCTGATGAAGCTCAACGCTTCGTAAGAATCGTTGATCATCATCTATTAACTAGCATTCGTATAAATCTCACTATCATACTCAAATCCCAAACGAAATCTTCAATACGTGATATCAACGGATAAGTAGGATAAGTAGGAGGTATCTTAAACCTCAGGCTGTCCCTCAACATGCCCTCGCCTGACACGGACCCTATGCTCAATGCTGTATTTTCGAGGATTCGGTTGATTAAACACCTCGTCAATTTCTGAAGAAGTCATGGTGAAAGGAGCTTCGGTAACTGATGGTACGAAAGGCTTACGCTCTAAACTAAGTCCTTTAGTTTCAACCATGGTAAAGTATACAGCGGTGTACTCGATTGCATCCCAAAAGAGGAAAATAAGGTAAACTAAAGGTTAAGCATCAGAATACGTCAAATAGAGGATTCGTGGTGAAGAAGCAAACCTTTCCAGCCGAGCTTAGCGAGGGCGACCGGGAGTGCAAATGTATTGATACAAGACACAGCTGGATTCAACGTACAAATTATGAGTCTTACCATTATGAAATTAGCGCGACAACGAACCTTGCACTACAACAAGCAGAAATGACAATCCCTTTGCCCTAGACTCATACCCGAGGATCTCCGCTGGGTATAGTGATTGTCTGCACGTTTAATGACCCCTGATTTCAATAACCGGGGTTGGGGATACCAGGAGAGCAGCACCCACATAGGTGTCCAACCAAAAGAAAAAACAACCATAAACAGATATATGAAAGAGATGCCGGCATTTGAACGACCCGGGGTAGCTCCCGGATTGCTGAGGAGCGCAGAAATGATGGCCAGGAGTATGACGAGAGTTCCTGTGGCAGTCAGAGTTAGACGCCTGCGGCCGAAATGATCCACAATGAGAGAGCCCTTGGAGGTAAGTGCCTTTAACACAATGTAGGATAAATACAGAAGAGTTGAACTTGCCGTCAAAGCTCCGATGAAACTCGTAACAGAGTTCACAAAGTTGAGTGTAAGTCTGACATGACCATGATTAGTCTCAATTCGCGTATCTTGGGAGGTTATCCTTAGACTTTTTGTTCTGGGAACTGTCAAATTAGGTGTAAGTTGTAGTGAGAATGATGTCCAGTGATATTCGTGACGCACGTGATGCCAGCGTTTGCCAACAGGACGGGTAAGAAATACGTGATTAACTGGAACATGTCAGCTAAATTATATGGAATATATTAGCGCGAAGGGATCACCCCATTGCCACTTAGTTGTCCGAAGGCACCTGGCGTGAAGGAATCAGTTTCAAATAATGAATAGGCATATATGGGCTCACCAATCATCGCCACCAGGAGAGCACGATGCTTGTCTTGTTTTGTTTTGAACAACGGTCTGAAGTCCCAAAAGCGCTCTTGGGCATGTTAGGGGTGAGGGAACACTTGGGCGACGAATGATTTCACTTACTATCGGCGCCGTCTAGTGCAACCTTCTCTTTGATCTCTTCAATCTCGATATTGACAATAGGCGAGTTGATGTCTCCCGTATATGAATGTAGTTTTGCGAGGAGAGCTCTGGCCTGGTCTGGTCTGCCATGTGCGTAAAGCCACCGTGGACTACGTACATGCATGACAACTAGTTAAAATCTGTAAATATTTTACAAGGATACACTCACGATTCTGGACACAGGAAAACGAAAATGACATTCAGAACTGCCGGACCGCACTGAGAAGGATGTAGAATCACACGAGGAAGCTTTCGAGAAATGAGGCGAACTAACCTGAATATAGAGTGGGACACGCCAAGAATTATTGCTCTGCCATCGTCCGCTAGCCACCATGATGCCAGTGGCAGTTATCTGTCCAACATAAAAGCTATTGTGGTGACAGAACAAATAAGTTGAGTAAATGTGAGTGTTAGATGTAATTAACACACACAATGAATTCAAGAAACCCATATACCGCCCACGGCTCTGGGGAGGGGCCATTTCGGCGAGGTAGACTTTAGCAGATGTTGCCGCCAATGCTGTGAGAAAGGTCAGGAGCGCAAAGGAGGTTAGACAACAGCTGACATGAACCAATCCCTGGTTGATGTGAGTGTTGGGCTTAGTAAGGTAAGAGAAGATAATTCACCAGTGAGATAACGTCCTCCAACAAACATCGAGCGGTCTTTAGAATTGGCTGTAACAATGGCGCCAACAATGATGAAAAGGTTTCCGCAGAACATAGCAAATCGTCTGCCAAATCTATCAGGGAGGTAGGAAGCCGGAATTGCTGCCGTGAGTGATCCTAGGGTGAAAATACCGAATACAATTCTAGACATTGTCAGATCCTTCCGACGCAAAAGTGCGACAAATTAAGTACCCGGTCGAACTGCCAACTGAAGACATGTGGAAGTACGTTCTGTGAAGATCACATGAGTATTTTAGGCTTGATTATGCAGGCACCTGGCTTCTCACTGGTATTGTGTCATCGCATTGATACCAGACATCACAGTGCCATCGAAGCCGTTGTCGCCAGAACAGCAGAAGACACAGAGTACAATCAGGTAGAAGTATAATGCACGAGCACTCCAGGCGCTAACACCGGGGTCCAACTTAAGTGCAGCCTTGAGGCCGGCTTGACGCTCTTCGGGAGATTTGGGCTTGACACGAGGGCTTTCATTATGATGAATGTGTGAAGCAAAATCCTTCTTAAGGTCGCTTTCTTCGTTGGCTGCAGGAGATGACCCTCGAGATGGAAGGGACATGGTTATTCCGGTGCAGTTGTTGACCGGTTGGCAGGGAGGGCGAAGAGCTCCTGGTTCGCAAACAGAACATTGGTGCTTTTGTAGAAGCTTAGCGATGGGCTTGGCGGTTCGTCCATCTGGTGCACGCGTGACTATTAGCGGACATGACCGGACCGTGCGTCCAAACGAAAATGGGCGTACAACCTAATACAGCTCATTTCAAATAATGCAGCTTCCCGAGTTGCAGCATCGAAGGAGGGGGTTAATCGGATTTGGACGTTAAATTTTCACAATACGCTGAATTTGTGATGTACTTACCGTGGGGTCATTTTAGCCATGAACTAATTAATGCATAACTCGGAAGACATACCGTGGGCAAGCTGATGTCTACCATGTGGAGAGTCATCTGCCACCATGGACAGGCGCGCTGCGCAGAGCCACATGCTAATCATTTTGAGAAAAGGAGTCATGGCACATATATATGCTTCATAAACTTATGGCTGTCAACACCTGTGCCCATAATTAACACCATGCATGGATGTTACGTGACATGACAGTGGGCCAACTAGGACCGACCTTCTTCCGGTTGACACATGGGTTATGCAGCTTTGGAGTGGATCCATGCCATGTCTAGAAGCAGACCTGCAGCGCAATCGTCGGCAAGGCTGGGAATGTTTGTCTTCTGTGGGCAGAGGAAAGCTAGCTCAGTGAGGCAATCAAAATTCAGTTCCGCTCAGGGCAAGATCTTCAAGCTTCAAGCACCATCCATTTCGTAGCATGCCTGCCAGCAATATGTTCAAGTGTTGGTGAGGCCTCGGAATACTTTTTTACTTGTGCATGTACGTGTACAGTAATCTTGCTTTCAGGCTGTCACCATGTCACCATGGCAACAGTGGGACGACGGTGAGCGTTGCTGAATTCTACCATGATCACCTGTATCTAACATGAATATTTAATCTCCCCAATACACTCTACGCAGACTGCGTTCACGCTCAAAATAACTGAATACTGTACTATGCAATATGGTTTATGTGATATGTTCCTTGTTTTGTACGTCGTCATGCATCCGACGTCCGTTGTTGAGGCTGTAGGTGTGGTCGTGGTGGTTCATCTGGGTCATCTTGCACCATGAGCTCATGCTCAATCTTCTCCCGCGCGCGCCGGTACCTTAATAGCTCCTCAGCTTCCAAAGCCGCCTTGCGTGCTTCCTCGTCGGTACGGTCGCTATAAATCGTCCGCCCGGTGTTGCTAGAGCCAGGATCAGCCGCAGCACACTTGATCCTTCAGAGACTCACCGAGGCGGCTCCGGCGGAAAGCCCCACGAGCCTCTGGAGGAGCGTTGGGGACTTGTCGCGTGACCTCCCAGGCCAGGTGACCCCGACCGTGTCGAATCGCCCAACCCGGCCACTTTGGCATATGCGCCTGGTCCAAACCCTTTCATTATCCCGCCTCTTCCAGGTCCCATAGTCATATATCCCTGCCTAGCGGGTGGTTTCCAATGCGCAAGCTCATTGTCGACATCCATCGGCTCTCCTTCTGGCGGCGGATGACTCCGCTCTTCTTCCTCGTAGTCAGGTACATCTTCGTCTGCTTGAGCCCAGCTCCCTCGGCCTCTTTGCGCAGCTGCACGCTTGGGTCTCGGAGAGCCAGCCGCGGATACGGGCGCAGAAGCGGACGTTGAAGCGGCAGCAGAAGACCGCCCGTTGGCCTGACGAGCGGAGGTACGGATTTTTCTGCCCTTATACACCGATGCCCTTAAAGGTGGCGGGCGCTTTTTATGTGAGTGGGCGGAGGTACCATTGCCAATGGCCGGCGAGGGCTGGACGAGTTCAGTCGCAATAAGTGTGCGTTCATTTTCCTTTTGTGTATGTTTCTGGAGTGCGAGTGAGAGAGGGATGGCCCTGGGTACGGTTTCTATAAGATAGATGAGGACACGGAAGGATGGTGAGTCAAAGACGCGTGCCTCGAAGGAACGAATAGCCGCGGTCTGCATGCGCAGCTAATGCTGCTGTAATGATTACTAGCGTGTATACAATGCACAAACTTAGTAGACGTACCCATATCCTGCTGGCCAATGATTTCACGCTTGTCATTCGCGGCGTGGCGACGACCCGTCTCTGCGAGTCGCTTGACAAACTCCTCCTGAAACGCATTAGGTTGAGAGCACGATTGAAACCCAATACGAGGGACACCTACTGCAGCCAGGGATATCAAGAACACGGCGTCCTTGGAAGGTGGCAACAAGTCTCCTGTGTCCGCGTAAGCCCTGTTTCCCCCAAGAGTGCGGCCTCGCTCACCGTGCGCCTTTATAATCTTCTCAACTCTTTGCTGGTCAACATGCGTCTCCCCGGGCTTACGAGAAGGCAGCGGTGGAAGTTCTGGCTCAGGTATGGGGTTCTGGGGCTCTAAGGGAGCAGGGGTCACGCTGGGGGTGAGGTTGTTGGGCGTGGCCTTCGCCGTGCCCTTGCCCTTGCCGTTAAGCTTATGCAGCACTGGAGGAGGCTCGTCGTCAATAATCTCGTCGACCTCCTCGTCGTCTGTGATGTAGTCCTCTTCGAAATCTGGCTCGCTCGAAGGGGCGGCGAGCTGGTTGATGGTCATGATCTGTGGCATGTCGAGGTCTATCGTGGACGTGGCGGTAGGGGTGCGCCGCGGCGGGATACGGAGGATGTTGGACATGTTAGGTGCTAGGGTGTTGGTGGACAGAGTAGAGAGAGGCAAAAGTCGGGCCCCGGGGGGTTCACGCGCCGAGCAATATTCGGTGGGAGGACTAAAAAGAGGAGAAAGCGGGAGCGCTGGCGGTGTGTGCGCGAGTCGACGCGTCTCGAAATCAGGAGACGAGGCCAACATGGCTCTGCGCAGTTGACGACCCCATCTTAGTCTAACACTACGAGTGTTCACACCAGGACTATAACTCAGGATACCCACAAAGCGGGTGAAACGTGAGTATCAGGGAAAACAGAGGCGGCGGGACGATAAGCATTCTCGGGGCATGGAATACTATGCAAGTCTAGACCAATATTTCGTAGGAATCCTTCTACAAACTGCAGAAATGGCTTGACGAGCGTGGACTGCGTCCTTTTCAATGTCTCAAACGGTCGCGGGAAAGCAGACCAGCGCTGGGTTTGAACCTCAAATATTTAAAGCGGGACTCCATACGCATGATACTTCGTATAAATCGTTTGCATATGCAGCCGGGAGGGCGTGAGTTTGCTGCGTTGTGTACTAGTTGCCAAACTGGCTCAGGCCATTCATCTACAGTATTCTCCCAGCGCTCGGCCCGAATGATCGCAATGAGGCTCAGGAGTCACGATATCTTGGTGAAACAACAGGGAAATTGAGCCTTTGGGCTGGGATGGTATACAGTACAATAATGCCAATACAAAATGGAGAAAGACTGGAGAAAAAAAAACGCCGCGGCTCAATTACGTCTGTCCAGGCCACTCGACCACCCACTGGGAAGCAACTGCCCGGACTTGGTCATCGTCGTCCTCAAACTTCAGCCGATACATGGAACTTGAAGTGTTTTTCGACGATGCTGCCGTCTAGATAAACTAGTTAACATGATTATCTGCATTGTTCGCAAAAAACATACCCGTGAGCCTGGCTGTGAGTCCCGGGGAGCAGCAACAACTTCAGCACGATAGAAGCAGCTTGTATCCGGGTAGAGCCCCATCACGATAGACCCAACAGGATATTCCTCGTAAGAATTTGGATGCATTGCGCTATTTGGTGGCGCAGATGGATCAGGGAGCGGGATGAGACTCCGTAAGGTGGTATTATATGATCTTGTGAGAGTGAGCAGGATAACAATAAGGACTGGTAATGGAGACTGACTGTCCAGGTTGACCATCTTCCGCTTCTTCTGCGTCTTGGACCTCATATCTATCGAATTTGGGTTAGTTGACACGCAGACTGCAATATTAATCCAGCAAACCGATTCTTATCCTGATTTATGCATTTTTTGACGACAGCTAATATCCAAGTATCACTATCACCTTCACCTCCACCATGATCACCTTTGGTATGTAATGGAGCGCCTTTTGTCATAGGCTGATGAAAAGCGACCTTTCGACCTGATTGAAGAGGCAGCTGTCGCGCGAGGGCCTCGCGACGAGCCTTCGGATCGCGGGAAAAAGGTATTGCAGGCTGGAGGGGGATTCCTTGAGAAGGGCGAACAGGAGCAGCTGAAGAGGCGGGGGGGTTGCCATTCTAAGTGGTGTTGGTGGTGTTGAGGACGGGGAAGACAGCCGCTGCCGTTTGACTCGTTTCTCTGAGAGGCGATGAGGAACGGAGAATATCAGAAATAGAATAATACCTTGATGCACTATTTCCGGGGCTTGTCTAAGTGCCAGAAGAATTCCTACTTGCTCAAGGGCATCGTCAATGGCTCTGCGATTGCGAGTCAGGTCAATACAGGAAGTATCAGTAAGATATTAACTTGGATTCTTTTTCCGTTGAGTCACGTATTTCTGTGATACTGATGAATAATTTCTTGTGTGAGTGTTTCAAGGTGTCGGGGTTCTCAAAGATCTGATCGTCTGGAGAGAGTGAGCTAATAATTCTGTTTACGCGCGAAATTGCTTCAGAGGTGGTCGGATTCACAGACAAGCGCCGTAAATGATCGAGAGATGCGCAAACGTTCTGCCAGCATTGGATTTCTGCAAAATCAAGTGTTAGAGGCATTTTCCACTGAGCATAGTCTTACCTTCGGATGGGGCTGGCCGTTTCTGGCCGGCTCTTCTGCGATCCATATACGAGTTACTAATATGGATTGAAGTAGTTGCGAGCCTGAGATATGTGTAGTAGGTGAGGATAATTGTGAATGCCAGTCCACGTCTCCGCAGCTAGCCGAGGCAGCAGCTCAGGCTCGCGGAAGCAAATCCCAGCGGCTACACCAAAACACGAGTAGCATTGTGAAAGCAACATCAAAGCATCAAAAGTATTATTACAGTATTTTTACTACGCGTCAAGGATGGCCAAAAACACTGTGTTTTTGACGGTGCCGTTTTAGTCCTGAGCGGATGGTGACAGCTCTCTCGTTTGTGGCGCCAATCTGCGCAACGAAAGGTCATAGACGACTGTGATCCATTCAGGTGTTACCATCACACGAACTTCCGAAAAACAAAAACGGCTTACCCTCTTCAATCTTCTTGATGTCGTACTTCAAGCTATCGAATCGCCTTCGCAAAAGGTCGTTTTTTAAGTTTAGCTGTGCCACTGGGGTGTCAATTTACGCTGTCAAACGCCCCTTCCATGACACTTACCATCGAAAATCCAGCAAACATATCCTTTACATGCCCAAGGTCAGTCAGATAGCGATATTTCTTTCGTTGAAATACGAGGCGGGGTTCACCTTGACAAAATTTGATATCCTGATCGGTTCCTCGTGATTTCCCATTGTAACTACATTCACGCAGTATCGTGACTGGCCAACAGCGTAAGATACATATATATGCCAGACGGAAAACTTATGCCGAACTAACCAATTCGTTGACGAGACTGATAAGGCCAAGAAGGTAGTCCTCGGCTTGAAGATACAATCTATCCTTCCACTCTTCCTTGACTGCCACGCAGATTTGTATCGTCAGCGATATAGAAATAGGGAGGTGTCGGAAATATTACTTCCGAGGATTTCACTTGCTCGAGGGAGAGAGAGGAGATCGCCGGTGGAGAGATATTCTACAAGTGCAGCGGTAAATACAGCAGATTGAATCTGTCAACGGAGAATATTAACACAATAGACAGGGAAATGGCTCGCAAGTTGTTGCCTGTCGCTGCCATGTATTTCTCCACCTGGATGAAATACAATTAAATCAGGAAATAACAGTGGAATAAGATGATGAACCTCCAGAACTGATGGGGTGGTATTAGTGCTGCAATCGCAGCGGTGCTTGCTTGACAGTCGGCTAGCATAGGCCGGGCCGTATCCACAAGAGCAGGTACTACGATTAAAACAGGGTCGGTGAAAAATTGCCAACCAAAGGGAGATTGGATGATGCACTGGACTGCGAGGGGGTTGAGTGAATCTTGTTGAGAAGTCCTACAATCGCTCTGGTCTTCTTTTCTAGTTCCGTCCCCTGGTCACGTAGCTTCTGTGAAACAAACACACGGTTGAGCCCCGAAAAAAAATAGATCAACGAAGATCAACAACCTCCCCGAGCTCTACATCCTTGTCCAACAGCTTCGTTAACAATGCTAAGTCTCGTTCGTCCATCGTGTCCAAATAAGACTCCGCGTTGACTCAGATCACCGATAGACTCCGCCATCCACAGGCCAGGCGCACACCGCAACGCGTGCGCGCGTTTTGTTATCCTTCACTACTTCAATTGGGTAAGGTGCTCTAGTCTCTAGTCTGAGTGGTCCCAGCGGCTGCAGTTTGTAAGAAATCGGCTTCGTATTCAGTCATCATTGAACATGCCCTAATCATCCATAAAGATCATGTCTTCCAGTGGCTCACGTCTTCCGAAGGAGGCTGAGGTAGTGCGCACGCTGGAACATCTGAGGAAGGAGCCCATCAACACCCAAGGTTCTCAGGATGCAGTCCTAGCTCCCATATATACTTTACTCATGAATGCACCTTCTAACGGGGAAGGCATCCTTCATTGGTTCTGCGATAAGGCGCAGCCGGTTGTAGCAGAGGCAGCAACTTTCCTTCTTCGCTTACATGCCTACTCGGATAATGCAAGGGTGGAAGCCTGGAAAACAAAGATGGCAGGGATGCTGCATGGTTGTGCAGGTTGCGTGCAAGGCTATATGGACGCAAAGGTCGCTTCCAGAGATACGTGCGTAAATCATAGACCAATAAAAACACACCCATGTCTGACTTGTTCCGAAGTTATTTTGCGGCCTTTTCAAACCCTGTACTGGACTTGTTTTTCTCTACCATAGATAAGTGGGAAGTCTGTATTGTTCTCGACGCTATCAAATGTGCTGGTGTCACCCCGGGATCTAAAAAGAGTTTCGGTGATTTACCAGCACCGGTATTCTACCATGTGCTCGCCGCTGTCCCATTATTCGAGAGCTCAGAAATTATTCATATCCTTCAGGAGCATCCTCCCGCTTTCATATCCTCAGGATGGCCCGTCGCGGTACCTCCGGGTCTGCTCCTGCTTGTTTTCCACGAGAAAACAGAGATCCGAACCTGGGCACAGAAGCAATTGGTCGGATGCTCAACCATTGACGAGGACAAATTTGTGGGCAGCTATGAAACGGTGTTTCAAGCCGTTGCTACTGCCCTAACGGGGTCCCTCACAACATCACTGCGACCTGATAGAAACGACAACTCCGCTCGTCCGCTTGGTAAATATTTCACAGTGTCCCCTTCTGCCTTATGGTCAGGCTTGCAGAGCTTTCTTCGAGCTCTCCCCCCTACTCTCATGGAAAGTGAGAGTCGTACAGCACGTGTATGTCGCCATGCCATCATTGGACATTTGCATGACAAGGGCCCTCGTACGTTATGACTTTTAGTAGACCGCTTCTCTCTTTTGATAAACGTGATGCCAGACTTCTCCGATGTGCTTCGGGCGTTTATCTATCTCTTAAAGAAACATGGAAGAGTCCTCTGGCAGGGCGAGAGCCTTGATTTTCCGCAAGTTGTTTTTGACTCTATCAAGGACAATGCTATGTACCTGCGTATGATTCAAGATTCGGATTCGAACACTCTACAACAACCGTGGTTTATGGAGTGGTTTCAAGTGTACCTTACTTCCCTCAGCGACATGCCAATATTTGGAGACGTGTTGAAGAAAGTTGTGGGATTCGCATGTGAAGAACTGCAGCACGAACGTTTCAAAGACAAACGACCAACAATAATGGCATCCATACTCATTGTGAGCATTTTACACCATTACATTCGTTCCTTCTTAGGCCAAACTCTCGATTCTGCATTTCAGGTCCTGAACGAAGTTCTTCAGTCCACGAAGGCGGATAATCACAGCAAGACGTTCTCTGCCGTCCGTCATGTACTTGATATTCACGCCGAGGCCATAGTGAATGTCGCACTATCCCCCAATCAAATCACACAACCATGGCAAACGGCTCGCGCTGCAGCACGGCGGCTGCTCCTCCATGCCTTGGAAACCGACGCCTCCCATGCTGAGACAGTCATCTTCCAACTTTCTGATGTGGTGCACCAACATACATCATCAACTGGGATAAAACGTAAATATGACCTTCAGGAGCCCTTATTCCGCAAACAAATTTGGCGGAATATGTACGATGCCGTTGGTGATATGGACGGTGAAAGCCTCGCATTACTTATCTCGTTGGTTGCGCGTTCGGCTTATTTGGACACGCTGTCTTCGGATGCCTTTAATCCGAAAAGTCTTCCTGCGGCGCTGCGGGGGGATATTGCACACATCATCGCCGCTGTTAATGCAGGACTTCAGGCCATGCGAGCCGGATTCTTAGACACGGTAACTCGATACACGAACGCGACGTCAAGCACAGCCCAAGTCGTGCAATCTCTGATTCACCGTCCAGACATGGCCGAGCAACTTTTAGCACTGTTACTATCCCCTGTAGAAGAGCTTCAGATGGCCTCCCAAATCTTTTTGGGCCAAGCATACGATGTGGATCTGCGTTCTGATTGTATTCGTGCAATCATCAAGGACATTCCAGCTTTAGCTTTGGATGGGATTGCTACAGCTGTTTCTACCTTCAACGATTGTGCACCGCTGTTCCCGGATGCTTGCAGCCTTGCAAAATCATTGGTAAGATGCATGACGGATGTCATAGAGGTTTTAACAAATGGTCGGGATGGTTTATTATTTGATGAGCATTTCGGTGGTGGTTCAGAGAAGTTGCAGTCACAGACACGACTACCCAAGTTGTGGCGTCTGATGTGTGGCGCCATTACGACCATTTTTCGACGCACACCCACTTGGTCCAAGGTAAATGAACCGGAGGTTATGGTAGATTGGATGCGAGACGCGCTGATTTTCGCACGGGATTTGGTGGCCCAAAGGCGAACTTTCGAAGCTGCTGCCTTATTCGTTTCTCAGCAGTCCAAACTAGCAATGGCTTCTCCCCGAAAGCCATCCCAGATTGGCCATGACATGTTAAACGATTTACAACCAGTCTTGACGGAGTCTATCCGGTGGTTGCGCTTGACTGACATGGAACTCCTCCACCAGTCGTCTCATTTGGTCCAAACTCTCATGGATTGTTTCCGTGAAGCGGAGGTCAGACCTTCTCAAGATTCTCTTGCGAGGCTAGAAAAGGTCTTGGATGCTTCTCGTCGCAAGTCGATACCGGAGAACCAGCAGACCAGATTATCTGAGACTCACCTGTCAGAACTTGCGTCAGCATTATCGTTCTTCAATAAGGATGATAATGACGATGTTGACGACATTCAAATTATCGGAGAGCCCAAGCCACCGGTGAACCTGAGGGCCGCTCCTACTCATAAAGGCTCTCACACACCTTACAAGGGGCTTCGTCAGCGGAAGCTGGATGGTTTTATGACCGTACCCTCCAAATTTTCTGGTGGAGCATCGAGGTCTCTCGTATCAAAACCTTTTGTTGAAACAAGTAGTGGCAAATCAGTCCCACAGGCGGAGGTACGCTCGCGCCAAGGAACGGCTGCCGGGTCTAGTGGCGGAAGCCGTTCCATTCAACGAGCCGATTTGTCCTCCGAGGTTTCCCACAGAGAACGTACCCTAAAGGACGAGACTATATCCACGAAACTGGGCATTTCACATTCGTCTTCGTCTTCCTCATCTTCGGGATCAGATGAGGAAGACGGTCCTCGAGGCCTGGCATCGTTGGGGAAGTTACAAAAATCCCCGCATTCCAAGAAGCCTGCCCAACGACGAACAGTTAGGTTGATGAATACAGAATTCACCGGACGTAATGCTGCTTTAGACAGAATTCGTAAGCGTGAAGAAGCGCAAAAAGCAGCCTTGCGGATGAAACCAGATCTGCGACCTCTTCACCGCATCATTTTATCCTGGAACTATGATCACGAGGGTCCTGAGCCTCCTGTTTTGGGAGATCATCCGCCATACGTCCCAATTAGAGATCAATTTACATCCGGCCACGAATACCAAGAGATATTCGAGCCATTGTTGACGTTAGAGTGTTGGAACCAATTGATCAAGAGCAAGGAAGAAGTTGGTCCTGAGACACATACGTGCAGAATTAACTCGCGGCAGTATATCGACGACTGGCTTGATCTAGACGTGTCTGTGGTTGACAGACCTCCGGAACGATGGTGGCTGGCGGAGACGGATATAGTCCTCCTTCGTAAGTTTGGGGGCCAAGACTCTATTCTTGCCAAGGTGCAGTCCTCAGCTAGAATGTCGG
Source organism: Gautieria morchelliformis (assembly GCA_015179125.1). Classification (NCBI taxonomy): domain Eukaryota; kingdom Fungi; phylum Basidiomycota; class Agaricomycetes; order Gomphales; family Gomphaceae; genus Gautieria; species Gautieria morchelliformis. The sequence continues at coordinate 13,605 of WHVA01000149.1, read as the reverse complement.
CCGAGATTCAAGTCACTCTCCGCATCCTCGTCACTGCCAAAGCTGTAGATCCAGGGCTGTATGTCAGTACCCAGTGGCGCCTCACCAAGGTGTTCAGGTACGTCACAACTTTGTATGCTGGCACCTTGCACTGATTTCATGGCATGCAGCTTGAGTACCATCGCTCGCGAGTATGCTGCGCTTAAGGCACTCCCGTATTATGATTTCTATGCTGAGATAATGCGGCCACAGCTGGCAGGTGTCCCTGAGCTACCGGCATCGCAAGTGGAGCAGGCCATGAAAGCTTACCACGTGAACAAGCCTCAAGCAATTGCAATCCTTGGATCGATGCGGACTGATGGCTTCTCCTTAGTTCAAGGGTATTTGAACCTTTACAGCGTCCCATGCACATACTGATTCAGAGTCCAGTCCCCCTGGAACGGGGAAGACCTGGACAATCTGCGGCATTGTGGGGGCTTTCCTCTCTACCCGCTCTTCTCCTGCGACGGTTGTCCAAGCTGGCCGCAGTCACGCACCACCTGAGAAAATGCCACCACTCAAGATGCTAGTTTGTGCACCAAGCAATGCTGCGATCGATGAGGTGGCGAAGCGTTTAAAGGACGGCGTTCGCGACTCCTTGGGACGTCTGGTCGTGCCTAATATCGTCCGTGTCGGTGCCGAGCAGGTGGTCAATATCAGTGTCAAGGATATTTTTCTTGATCAGCTAGTGGATCAACGACTGAACTCCGACCCCAGGCAGACAAGTGCTACCTTTGCGTCGACCACTATGACGTCCTTGCGCGCAGAGATGGATGCTCTTAGGAACATAAGGACCTTGAAATTGCAGGAAATGACCAACCTTCATGATAACGCTTTTAGGTTGCAAGAACTCGAACTCGAACTCAAATCTTTGAATAATAAACGGATGTCATTGTCTCAACAGTTGAATCGAATCAAGGATCAGCAGAAGTCTGATTCACGCACTCTCGACGCCGCTCGGCGGAAATACCGTGCTGAGGTGCTGATGAACGCGGATGTTATTTGTTCGACCTTGTCCGGGGCAGGTCATGAGGTCCTAGAGAATTTGAATTTTGACATGGTTGTCATTGATGAGGCTGCACAATCAGTTGAGCTTAGCTCTCTCATTCCATTGAAGTATAGATCAAAGCGATGTATCATGGTTGGTGGTGCGAGACATTCATTGCTATCTGCTTGGTTCATGCTAATATGCATCATAGACCCTCAACAGTTACCCCCTACGGTCCTTTCACCCCTTGCGAACAAGTTTGGTTATGGCCAATCCTTATTTGTGCGGCTCCAGAAGAACCGACCAGATGCCGTTCACTTATTGAGGTATGTGTTCACACTTGACAGACCCACACAGTCGTTTAAGATTTTTCAAGCATTCAATACCGAATGCACCCAGATATCAGTCGCCTGCCCAGTACTCTCTTCTACGGGCAGCGTCTGTATGATGGCCCTGGGATGGCTGAGAAAACCTCCCAGCTTTGGCACAAACATCCTCTTTTCGGGACCTACAAGTTTGTCAACGTGGCCAGCGGGAGAGAGCAGCAGGCTCATAGTGGCCATTCACTGATGAACCATACTGAATGTGAGGTCGCCGTGGCGCTTTACAACCGGATCAAAACCGAATATCCCGAGGTTGACTTGGACTTTCGCATTGGTGTGATAACCATGTATCGTGCACAGCTTTTGGAGCTGAAGCGGAAGTTCCAAGCAGTCTTCGGCATGGATATAGTAGGGAAGGTTGATTTCAACACCGTGGATGGTTTTCAGGGCCAGGAGAAAGATATCATCATTCTTTCATGTGTTCGCGCAGGTCCGGGTGTTCAATCAGTTGGGTTCCTGGCAGACCAACGTCGCCTCAATGTTGCTATAACGAGAGCAAGAGCATCTCTCTTCATTTTGGGACATGCTGCCACGCTTGGGCGTAGCGATCCAATGTGGAAAGCCATTGTTCAAGAATCTCGAAGCGCTGCCCGCCTACTAGATGTATGTTCATCTTCCGCATTAGCACAAACCAACTAACTGGTATATTATGGCCAGGCAGATCCATCGACATACCGCCGTCCTTTGAACCATCCCGTAACTTCCCTGCCCCCGCCAATTCCAGCCGCCAATCACTTAGTTCCCATTCCTGACGACCTGAAAACTCCTAAAGAATTTGTCCAGAGTAAATCTCAGTCAATGGTGGTAGTCACTAATACGTCTTTTGTTGGCGCTGGGCCTTCGAACACACCAATAGGCACTGAAGACTCAATGGCGCTCAGCGAAACAGCATCGTCGAGCGTGTACAGGAAACGTCGCACCTCGGCGGATACTGATACCCACCGTCCTGCACCATCTCTCCGTGGCAGAAGTGATACTGAAGAGAAGCCGCTATTGCCGCATCCACCTTTCCCAAAGAAGCGGCGCCCCAAAGAAGTTTCTATGTTCATTCCCAAGAAAAGACCTGATATCAAGGTGAGCTTAAAGGCCTTTATGGACCAGACTCTGATTAACGGGCCGACTAGCGGGCAGCTCCTCCTGATCAAGGAAACTCCTCGCAAGGTGACACAAAGCGCAGGGGTACCGATAAACACTGGGATTAACTTATTGCACACCCAGCATCTCCCATGCACTTTGTATAAAATCCACATACAGTAACATGTCTCCCCAAGCCAAGCATTCTATTATGCATAGATGTTACATACTCACCACCTACATTTCATAGGTAATCTAAACGACTCTTGCAACCAATCATAGGAGATCATCCCAGTTTCCTTATTAGGATGATGACCTAATCTGGACAGGTACTCTTTTTTGCAGGAATAGAGGCCACTCTTAATGGTCATATGAAAAAGTGCAGAACCTTACCAGTGTAAGATTAGGTATTGTTAAGACTGGAAGTTGTGCTGAGACTTGGCCTGAAATGAGGGTTGAGTTGAGGTTTGGAACTGAGGGCTTGGCTTCAACTTCATAGGTTGCACCCACTTAGTGTTCTGCCCTAATTTTGAGAACAGGGTTCAGTAAGCTGAGGTTTAGGAATCAATATCAGATAGAAGAGCTTATGGTATGAGGATCTAAGTCAATCTGAACTGAGGGACTAGCATACAGGGTTTATATAGAAAAAGCAGGACTCAGGGTCAGGGGCATCGATGACTGGATCAAGAGGAACAAGGGGATGAAGGGATGAACATATGGGGATTGTGTGGGAACTAGCTAAGAACGGAAATCAGGGGTGATGAATGATCAAAAAGGAAACCGAGGGAAGCTGAGTGAACGGTTCCTGAGCAAGTACTGAAGCTGAGGCTTCGAGACCAGACTCGGGAACGGGTACCTCCCCCTTATGGTTAAACCCATGAGACCATAAGTGAGAGCCCAGAAATTGCTGAGACAAAAGCTTATATAAGCTTTGTTTTGCATTTCTGGCCTCAAAACCCATGTCTGACACCCCATGAACCAATGAGCTTGAGGAGCAGTTTGCAGCAGAGGAGCAGGAATGGGTCACAAGGATGGAGAAGCTAAAGGAACAGCACCAAATCGCAAAGGAGTGCAAGGAGGCCACTGAAAGGAAGAAGGCAGAGGATAAGTGGAAAGTGGAGGAAGAAGACATGTGGAAAGCCAAAGCTGAGAAAAAGGCTGAGGAAGAGTGCAAGGAATAGGAGAGGCCAATGCTGGGAATCAATGGCAAGCTGAGGCCAAGCAGAACACTGATGAGTGTGCAAAGCTTGATGCTGCAGTGAAAGCTAGCCATGAATGCCAAGCAAACCACAACCGAAAAAGCTGGTGAACATTATGTGGGAGGTTTGGGAGGAGGAAAAGGCCAAGAAGATGGGCATGGAGAAATATGAGGACATCACAGTAAGAAGCCTGTTTTTATTTTAATTTTAATTCAGCTTGTCAGCTTACTGACTTGGGTTTAGCAATTTCCATGTGACAACTGTAGTAATCGGGGGGATTGGTGTGTGCCCAGAATAAGGACAGCATGCTGGCCTTACAATTAGTGTGAGGAGCTGAGGCCAAAAAAAGCCAAGGCTACACCTGAAGTCATTGGGTTCTAAGCTAACAATGGAACTTAATTCGGGGCCATGGGCAAACATCCTCAAGCTGGGACAGTGGGTTATGAAGCAGTGGCAGATATAATTCCAGGTGCTTCAGTTAGCAATCTCCTTTGGGAACTAATCACTGAAACTCGGTTCTTGTCAGATTTGACCTGAGGGTGTCTGGTGTTCCAGATCAGGGTTCAAAAGCATAGCCAGACTTTGGTGAAACAAGGGGCTTAGCAAATCTTCCTGGTGGAGCAAGCCAGGAAACAGTGTCTGGTGTCTGGTTTCAGGTTCAGAGTCAGAATTGGTATAGAAGGGGTTTGGGGGTTGGGAACAGAAAAGAAAGACAAGGGAGAGGGAAACAGAAACAAACAGAGGGAAATATGGAACATTTGGGGAATAAAGATTGAAAAAGTGATTTGGAAAGTATGGGGGACAGAGATGTAGAGATGGACAAGACTATAAATAGATGTAACTAATTTTCAGGAGTTTTCAAAATTCTAATCTTTTTTTTGTTTGAATTTTTTTTTTGGGAATGGAAACAGAGGATGGACAAACAGAAAGAGAGATAGGGAGACAGATGGAAATGCCAAGAGAGAAAAGCTGAGAACTACAAGTGTAGCTATTTGGCAAAACAGCCAAGACAAAACATAATAAAGAGTGTGAGAGTCTAGCTAAGAAAGTGACCGTGAAAAGAGTAAAAGAAAACAGAAAGCCAAAGCTCAGGTTCAAGAACCTATGGTCCAGGCTTGGCAGGGTAGGCTAAGTGGGAATCAGTCACGATCTCAGTGGGATGGCCAAGTTTGGCCATGAGGACCCATGACATCTCTTTCTCAGTAACTTCATAACTAGCCCAACAGACAAGGTACAAAAGGTTACTGTCATGACCCGTTATTATAGTATCAAGTTACCCCCAGTTCCCCTTTCACCCCTCCATCTTTATGTTCACTCCATTCGCTACTCGCATCATTCACCTGCCATCATGCCATCAAACACAATTGACATCCCCTAGCCGGTGTGATGGTTCATCACTATTCCCATTTACCTGGTTTAAGTCCCTCTAGGTGTTTCTATGGCCAATATGCATTCATGGGCCTTCCTGCCCCAGATCATACAGGATCAGCCCTTTAAAACCAGGACTCTGCGCAGGGTAAGATATATACAGGTCTCAAGGTGTGTTTTCTTACCTAAGTACCTTTATCCACCCTCCTCCCGGCTGTTTCATCTTCATATGACTACTTAGTTCTACTGTATATGTGTTTCACCTATTTGTATCCTGACTGCACATTCCCCATCTAACTGTTAAGACTATGTGTTGTACTGTAGTTTGGCTCTAAACCAGAACCAAACTGGGATCTCAGAACAGAGGGCTTGGCTTCAACCTCGTGGGTTGCGCCCACTCAGTGTTCCACCCTAATTTTGGGAACAAGCTTGGCTATAAGCCGAGGATCAGAAACAATATCAAGCAGATGGATATAGTGTATGAGAAGCTAAGTTGATATCTGAACTGAGGAACTACGATACATGACTGGGGGTTTATATAGTAAAGTAGTATGCAGGGTCAAGGGGATCAATGATCAGAACAACAGACAGGGGGAGCAAAGGGTCGAACATATGGGGAACTAACTAGGAAGGGAAATCAGGGGTGATGGAAAGGTACAAAGAGAACCTGAGGAAAGCTGAGTGAACCCGAGGTTCCTGAGTGAGTACCGAAGCTGAGGCTTTGGGATTAGACTCAGGAATGGATTGTAACAGTACCTCCCCTTTATGGCCGAACCCATGAGGCCATAAGTGAGATCCCAGATATCGCCGGGTTGGGAAGGTTATATAAGCTTTGTTCCACGTTCTGCTTCTTGCCTTCTCCCATCATCATTAACTTTGTGAATTATATCAGACGTGCCAGAACTGAACATCGATGAGATTGAGGAGCTTGATGTGGAACTCGCACAGGCTGAGCGTGAAGCAGAGGAGCAGCAGAACGTGCTCAAGGAAAAATGCTGACTTGCACAAGAACGCAAGGATGCAATGGAGAATATACAGTGGGAGGATGAGCAGAAAGCCAAGGAAGCTTGGAAGGAGCAGGAAGTGCAGGCTGAGGCTGCGAGAAAAGGCAAGGAGGTGCAGAAAGCTGAAGATGCACGAAAAGCGCGGGAAGTGAAAGCTGAGGAGGACCACAAGGGGTGGGAAAGGATAGCCGAGCATGAGCGTAAGTGTCAGGGGACACCCTGTTTTCCATTTCCAGTTCTGACACCACACCCAGTTCCGACTCCATTTCCGACTCCGCTTCCGGTTCCGATTCCATCTCCGCTTCTGCTTTCGGAAATGATTCCGCTTCTGGGAGAACTTCCACCAGTTCTGTTCACCTTGCCAGTTCCACTCCAATTTCCGACTTCCACTCTCGGAACAGTGTCGGAAATCAAGCGACTCGTGTAATAGGTGGCATCAAGGGTCGATCAAGGGTCAGGGTGGTCAGGGAGATGCAGGGTTGATGGCGGGTGCCAAGTGTTGTCCCTGACTGCGCAGCGTAGTATAATACGGGCTCGCTGACATTGGGGGTCCTTAGACTTTTCTCTTCGGATTTCCCCTTGTCAGGTGAGAATCCCCTCTCTTGTATGCTCTATTCATTTATACATACTTCGGATTTCCCCTTGTCAGTTGTGTGGTAGTGTGATCTCCACAACTAGCCAGGGTTGCCCTTACAGTAAGCAGCTTATGGATATCTTGGGAGCTGAACAGGTTCGGCAAGCGATAGTGGATCAAAATATCCACATCCTGTCACCCGAGCCTGTCCAGCACAGGCTCAGATTCTTGCATCATCAGTTGACATAGGTGCTGGGCCCTCAGGAATGGGATTGAGGGGCTTGAAGCCAGGGGACTTTCTGGGGAGGAGGTGTCCGGAATGGTGAGGGACTTGCTGTCCCAGCAGAATGAACAGCTGGAACAAAGCAATCACCTGCTTCGGGTCATCTTGGATTTTGCACAACAGATTGAGTGGCAAAATTCTCGGATGAACAAACAGATCGGCTTGTGGACCACTGCGGCAGAGAAGGCTGCACTGTGGTCGGGTTCGGATTCAGGTTGGGGTGGGTTTGATTTGGTAGGAAATGGTTCAGGTTCAGGTTTGGGTTCAGGAAGCAGGAAGGGAAAAGAAAAGGAGAAAGAGACAGAGGAGAACGGAGATGGATTTGGGCTTGGAAAACAGGAACAAGGGTGTGGGGAAGATGAGGGATGAGGGTTCCGGTGAGGATTTGGGGGATGACGGGGAAAAGAATGTAGATGGGGACACTACTATGGAGGATAACTAAATTACTACTAATGTTTTCGGGTTTTATCATAATGTGAATCTCTTTTCTTGGTGTTTTTTGTTTCGGGAATGGAATAGGGAATGGAAGTGATTGAACAGAACAGAGAGATTGTTATGCATCGGAAATCCTGGAGGTCAGAACTAGAAAGGACAATGGCTTCAACTTATGTGTTGCGCCCCTGATGAACTATCGTCCTAAGTATTTCGGATTTGACTTCCGGATGTCGGAGAAGGCGGAAGTTGGGAAGAGAGTACTGAGAGTCGAAGGTTGGAAGAGATGGAGGACAGAGGATCGAAGGCAGAGAGAGACAGAGCTAGCAAGACTCGCTGTACTAAGAACAGGAGATAGTGCGAAGGGATTCACATATCAAAGTTGATTATCTGATTGCAGAAATGGAGACATACATGTGGGGGTTTTATACAAAGAGCTGAGACAACAAGTAATAGTGTAGTACTAAGCAAATTCCGGAGGGAGTGGGAATCGGATAGACATACGGGGTAAGTAACTAATGCGGAACAAGGGGATGACAAGGGGGTGCAGGGTAGAGTAAGAACAATGGCAAAAGAACAAAGGTACGTAAGTACAATGGGCATCGGAACAAACGGAAATACAGAAATGGTATCTTGCTGTGTTCAGGGTTGAGTACGGAGGCCGGTGAGTAGAGTCAACCAGTACTGAAGAACAAGGGGTTGAGGTCATGGGTTGCAGATGATGCGGAATAGAGTTGGAGGTGCTGCGGAGGTGTTCCAGAGGTGGCAGAGATGGTTGAGCAGAATGGTCGTAACAGAGATAAGGAAAAAAGATGCCGAGAGAAAAGGGCTGAGAACTACAAGTGTAGCTATTTGGCAAAACGGTGGAGGTAAAACATAGCAAAGAGTGTATGTGTCTAGCTAAGAAAGTGACCATAAAATGAGTGAAAGGAAACGGGAGAGCCAAAGCTCAGGTTCAAGGAACCCATGGTCCAGGCTTGGCAGGGTAGGCTGAGCGAAAATCAGTGCATTTGGTTATGGCACTGTGCTGTGAGGAGGGGACATGATGAGCAGACAAGCTAAGTACTTATTGAAGGATGGGATATCTAGCCATTGAGTGCAAGTATGTAGAAGAAGTCTGCCTGTGACAATCCTTCAAAATCATGGCACTGTGTGCACACTTGCCATTGGGTCAAAGTGTGTCAGTGTGGTGGCAGTTTCACTCTGGCAAATACTAATGATGATCATTTTATTCATACCTGACACTACCATATATGACTTGGTGGTGTGAATGGTGAGAGTCGGGTTGTGCGGAGTGGCTATTGATGACTTAGTGCCACCTTGTGTTTTCAGGGCATGGACCATAGCACCACTTTCATTTCTGGGCTTCATCATGCATCAGCCATACCAGGATGGAGAACAAGGAGTTTTTCCAATTGCAATATTCACCTGCCTTGTTCCATTCGGGGTGGGGGTCAATGGCCAGTTTTCCAGACAGTTGAAACATGTTCCTTTGATAAAATTAAAATTGAGCTTCTTCTTCCATGTCCACTGCTCAAACCAGCCTCATATATTGTCAGTGAGTCAGTGAGGGGGCAGTTCCTCAGGGGGGTGTGTCCTTTGATAGGAAACCAGTCCTGTCTGTTGTGATATATGCAACTATTCTATTTTTAAGTCATCTATGTATACAAAGAAACTAATAAAAGAAGAAAAGAAAAACGACTAAAAAGATAGGAACGACACTTACGACAGACATCGACACAGACAACAGATACATGACATCACAAACAGCTATCTTATCTACAGATTAGATAAGATACAGGGATACGGGCCTCGACCACGTGTGGCCGATCAGAGACAGCGCACCTATCGACTGATGGCATCGGCCATGACGTCGACAGGCACCGAGGAGGTGTGGGCACCAAACACTGCAGAGGAGTGTAGACTGTGCAGGAGCACCGGACGTCGTGGAATGACCTCAGAATGTCATTCCTAATACATGTGCTCAATCAGCTGCCCCACAGAAGAGGCACAGAGACAGCGGCCCCATCACCAAGCCTAGCATTTATGCTAGGCAGGAGGGATTTAATTTCTATTTTCTATTGAGCTCCATGACATGACCAGCTGACTACTATCTTGACACCATGTAGACAGGGGCTTTGTATAATAGGTACAAGACTCTATTCTAAAGCTTAAAAACCCTGAGACTATCCCCATCACTCCCATGACTTTATGACTATAATTAGTCACCCCTCTAGTTACAAGTAGTTTTTCAACCCATCAACTCACTATCTCGAACACTAATAGTTACCACTAGTCTAGTATAAGTAGCTACTACGAATGTCTGAATCAATCATCCAGAATCAACTGTTTCACCCTCGAAGTTACTGCAGTCTTGTTTGATAGCTACAGAACTTGAATCTCGATAGTTTACTCCAATTCTTCGTTGAGAGTTCACTATTACTGTTTACTCTAGACTACCTCAAAAGCGAAGCCTTTTGACTTAGTTATTCCTTAGATCGAGACCATTCTCTCGTCGACACAGTCACGTGACCTCCATCCATCAGTGCCGGACGCACCTCGAGAGGCTTAGTCAGCACACAGGAGAGGGACAGACATAGCGGTCCCAACCGCTAAGCAATAGAAATTGTTTGCTAAAGGCACCATCTAATATTTTAATCATAAAACTGCCTGTGCCCAACAGCTAGGACTGTGGCCATGGCTTTTTGTACCCACTTTCTGAGGCCCCCCTTCTGCTGCATGAGATAGAACTCTAGGTGCAGGCACCCCAGATTGTTCTAACGTGATCTCTGCATCAGGGCGCCTCAAGGCCTTAGCAAATGACTTTGGATCTGTGCTGTGGGCAGAGACCTTGAGTGCAGCCTGGAACGCAAACTCAAAGGCATCATGTGCACTGAGCACTGTATCAGTCTGAGCATGAGTATGAAGAGATTCTTCTCCATAATCAGCAGGTTGGGAGGGTGCTGAAGACTCCTCCTCACTGCTATATTCAATGGCAAGAGTTACCTCTCTGTATGTGGCTTCCCACCATCTGCCAGGGGCTTCGCTCTTGCAAAGGATACCATCTCATTGGAGGTGGAGGTGTAGCTCCCTCAGAGTGAGAATCATCTAGGCCATGACTGGGGTCACAAAAGACAGCTTCTGGAGGCTCTGGGAGAGGTGCAGGAACAGCTCCCACCTGATTAGGAATATCTCCCACCTTTTCCTGTACCTCTCTCTACCCAAGGTGGATGTTGCTCCACTTCAATAGTAGCAGATGGCTCTGAAGGGGGAACTTCTGGGAGTGATGGGTGGGTTTGCCTCGTTAAACCTGGGAAGATATGCTCATCAAATTTAGCAGTGTTTCTGATGATAAGCTTCCTAGTCAGAGGATACAACATCCACCCTTTATACTTGGCAGGATAGCCAATAAAGACACATTTCTCAGTGTAAGAACCAAGAGGTTTGCACTTGTCCTTTTTGACATGAACATATGGTGTGCACCTAAAGACCCATAAATAAGAAACATTTGGTTTATGTCCATAAAATGCAGTGTAGGGAATTTCTCCCTGCAATGCAGATGTGGGGGTCACATGGACCAGGGCTGGCTCCAGAAGGAAGTTGGAAGGTCAGATTATGTAGCATGGCAATAGCCTGCTCTTGGAGAGTCCTATTAACACACTCTGCTATACCATTCTGATGGGTTTCAGTCCACACAAGTGTGCTGGCGTGCAATTCTAGCAGTAGCTAAGAACTTGTCAAACTCAGTGGAGATGTACTCTCCTCCCTTGTCATCATGCAATGTCTTTATTTTCTGAGATGTGGCATTCTCTTTTAGAATTAATATCAAATATATCAGAATAATGGATTCTGATTGCTCAGGGATTGGGTATCCTTCATGCACCCCTGTGCACGATCTATGCGTGAGCTGACTAAGCTCGGTGGAGCGAGCACGTCACCACTTGGAGTAGGTCATGTGACTGAATCAAGGAGGAAATAGGTGATAACAGAGGAACAAGGGGTCCAAAGCATTCACTTTTGGATCAGTATAGTGTAACCAGTTATAGTAGGCTCTCAACAAAGAATCAGAGAAAACTATCAAGAATTAAGCTCTGTAGCTATCAAACAAGTCTACAGATACTTCAGGGGGTGAAACAGTGTTTTTCTGGATGTTTTGTTCGTACATTTATGGTAGCTACTTATACTATAATAGTAGTGACTACCAGTGTTCAAGATAGTAAGAGAATGGGTCGGAATAATGTCCTTTGATATGGGAAATGCTCCACAGGCTGCATACAGCTGTGGGGCAGGAACAGTGATCCCCGACTCTCTCCGAAGGAGAGGGAGGGTCTACACGTATGTGAATGGCCATGAACAGGCTTAGGTGGATGAATTTGTATTTATTTCATTGGATGTTGCCTTCCTACAGGCTTCTTCCGGTCACCTCACCTTTTAGGGGGGGCCGTTTCTCCGTGTCTCTCGGGGGGTAAACCGTAAGCCATGTCTCAACTCCTTTCCCATTGCCTGCAGTCCATTTTCTTGCCATCCCTCCCCACCCCTTCCCATGCTTCCGTCCCCTCTTTGGAGTGTGCGAAGTCTCCCCATGTCAATTTTTTTCTGTGGTGTTCACGCCGCCGTCCTTTGGTTCCCTTCTCTGCCCCGGTACGGGGCCATCCCCATCCTCGTTTGGTTTTCCTGTCACTCCTGACCCATTCCTTTTTTTCTGCATGCACGTACATGTCCCCCCATCCTTTTATCGCTGTCACTTTTGGGTGTTTTTTATGGCTTTGCTGATGAATGTTGTACCACATTTTTGTTGCAGTCTAACCGCGTCTGTACTGAATGTACAGGTAGTTGTTCTAAATCCCTTACTATAACTTTCTGTCTCCCTCACTATCTTTTATACTCTTCTTTCTTTCTTCTCCTTTACCTGCCGTGTGTGAACATTTAGCGGTGCTATATGGATGCAATCTGTCTTGCCTTGTCAGATGATGCCGTCCTTTAGGGTGCATTCAGGGGGTTCCCAGGTGCGTGCATTTCGTTTATGATCCCTCTCTCTCCTGTCTTACTCTATGTGTCCTTTTTCCGACATTTTTATCAAAAATTTAGGGACGTGTTGTCTTTGCTTCTTCCTTGCTTCTCTTTGCAATGTCCACCGTTGCGTTGATGGCTAATCTCTGCCTTCGGGGTGGATGTCGTCAGACAACGACCCCCACTTATTATTTGTTTTATGATACAGTCTTGGAGACCTTGACAGGCACTTTTCATCCTATGGAGATACGGTTCTATACGCCTCTGGGGGAGAAATTACTATGTGAGGACACCATTGCGCATGTCGTTGGATGCGTTTATGCGGCTTCGTCCACCAAAGTTTTGATGGATGCCCTATCTGTAACGGCTTATCCAGGAGATCCGTCCAGTGATGAATATGAGGACGGCGTTCCAAACAATAAGGTGGTTGTCATTTGGGGCCTGGCCGCTGTTCTCAACAACGCAGAAACTGATCCGGATTCCAACACCTGAAAGTTTAATCTGGGGGTGTCGGATTACGTTCGAGATGGCACTATTCATCGTAGAGTGCGCATTGATATTTTAAATTTTTTTCTTTCGCACATTATTTATCAATGGTATGGCAGATGTGTCTATGATGGGAAGTCCATTTGTTGGAGTCGCACCCCTACTCCCAACGTTAACACCGTGAAGCCAGTGTGGCCCTTGGTTGGCAACTCCATTATCTTTGACAAGACAAAAACACTTAGGCAGTTCTTGGTGTACATAATTGATTTTTAAAAAAAAAGACAGAGCCTGGCCAAATATCTCGAACATCTTCGACAAGGGCCATGCCGGCGACGCCGGCCTCTAGTTGAACATATGCCATCACGTTGGCGGGATTAATGATTCGCTTGACATCCACGTCCGCCATCGTGGACCAGAAAAAAAGACGAAAACAATGTATTAGGGTCAACTGAGACCCATTACTAATGCGTTTTCTAATTCCGAATCGAGAGAGTCGGGGACTAAGGCGGCAGCCGCCCCCGCTACGACAGGGATACTTGTCCTACTGACAAGTATCTAAGCTGGGACCTTGGAGCAGTATACAAAGCCCCTTTCAACATGAAATATAGTTCATAATCAGTGGGGCTAGTCAGGGGAATAGAATAGAAAAATATCTTGTGTGTCCTGTGCTGTATGCCTACAGCAGCCTTGGCAAGGCATTTGCCATCTCTGCACCTCTCTCCTGAGGTAGCTATTCAGTACGTCCATAGATAGGACTATGTACTGTGATTTCCATTGCATCCGATG